>CM035421.1:79166189-79181189 GCA_020310875.1 Ceratopteris richardii | reverse complement strand
AAGATTTCAATACATAGGTGGACACAAGATGGGAGATTCTCTTCAGATAGAGAAATTGGATAGGGAAAACTATCCTGCATGGTCAATGAGGATGGAAGCTCATCTTATGAGCAAAGATTTAATAGCTTACATCACAGGAGAAGAAGAGAAGCCACAATTCAGAGATCCTAGTGTTCCAACTAGGGAAGAGTTAGCAGATTTGAAAAATTGGATGAAGAAAGATGCTCAAGCCAGGAGCATTATATATATGGCAGTCAATGATTACTTGTTACCTCATATTCGAGGTCTTGAAAGTGCAACTGATATTTGGAATGCTTTGGAGGAGCATTTCCAGAATACTACTAAGTCAAGGAAGGCATCCTTATGGGCAGAGTTTACCACCTTTAAGAAGAAGGCTTCTCAATCCATTTCAGACTATGTGACAAGAATGAAAGATATTGCAGATGCTTTAGGAGCTGTTGATGAAGACATTGACGAGGATAAATTGGTAAGGCAAATCCTTACAGGTTTAAGAGGTGATGACAAATGGAAGCCATTCATTTTATCTACAGAGTTATCACTTGATCATTTCACTCCTGATTTAAATCAGTTGTTAGGTCATATGCTAACATTTGAGCAGGATGTTAAAGGAGATGGTGACAAGAGTGCAGGTCATGCAATGTACTCAAAGGACAAGAAGAAGAATAACAAAGGAAAGCAACAAGCAAATGAAGATGAAGGAACAACTAGTCAAGCCAACTTCCTAAGAGGTAGAGGAGGTGGCAAAGGTAGAGGAAGAGGCAGGAACAACAAAGATGGATCCAAAGCTTGCTGGATTTGTGGTAAGACAAATCACTTAGCTAATGATTGTTGGCATAATAATCAGAGTAATGGTGGATACAATCAAAACTATAATTCAAGAGGAAGAGGAGGCAGAAATCAAAAAGGTAATTTCAGAGGCAGAGGTAGTAGGGGTTACTTTGGAAGAAATGCAGGTAGAGGTTTCCAAAGTCAACAATATAACAACACCTACTACAATTATGCTTCAGATCAAAAGGAGGATTCAACATTGATAATGAATGCAACTTGTGAAACGCAGAGTGAAGATCAAAGAGTCTTCTACATTGACTCAGGGTGTAGCAATCACCTAAGTGGTAATATAGCTTTGATGACTGATTTGGAGAATAAGGTTTTTAATCATGTTGTTCAAACAGGTGACAACACAAAGCACAATGTGAAGTCAATTGGATCAGTGAAGGCTAAGGATGGTAGTACCTTATTGAGTAAGGTTCTGTATGTTCCTACAATTCCTAAGAATTTGATAAGTGTAGGACAAATTGTTGAAAAGGGATATGAAGTAAGGTTCACTAATGATGGAGTATATGTGGAAGACCCTAGTCAAGGGTATAAACAGATTGTTTCAGGGAAAAAAGAAGGAAGATTGTTCACATTGAAGATTCAAGGCAATATTGGTCAGGCTATGTTCACATATGGAGGACATAAGATCTCTGAGTTAGATCTTTGGCACAAGAGGCTTGGACATTTCAATGAAAGAGGTATTAAAGACATGATTAACAATGGTTCAGTGCTTGGATTGCCTAATGTTGCAGGTCAACATATGACATACAGATGTGAGGCATGTCAATTAGGTAAAGCTCATAAGCATTCCTATTCCAAGCATGGTTTTATGTACTCAGAGAAGCTTGAATTGGTACACACAGATGTGTGAGGACCATCAAAGGATTTCAGTATAAATGGGTCAAGGTATTATGTGATTTATGTTGATGATGCTACTAGATGGATCACTATTTATGTGATCAAAGATAAGTCAGAAGTATTTAATACATTTAAACACTATCATGCATATGCAGAAAGAATTACAAGACATAAGTTGAAAAGACTAAGGTCAGATGGAGGGGGAGAGTATTTCTCTAATGAGTTCAGTGATTACTTGTGGAATGCAGGTATAAAAAGGGAAGTTACTTGCAGGTACTCTCCTCAACAAAATGGTGTAGCAGAAAGAAGAAATAGAACACTTGTTGAGTTTGCAAGATCCATGATGAAGGAGAAAAATTGCCCTAATTATTTGTGGGCTGAGGCTGTAAATACAGCTACTTATTTGGTCAATAGGTTACCATGTAAAGCCTTGCAGGGTATGACACCATATGAGGCTTGGTGGGGTAAGAGACCTACCTTGGATCATTGCAGAGTTTTTGGATGTGTTGCATATGCATATGTGCCATCACAATTAAGGCACAAATTAGAACCTAAAGCTGAAAAATATGTGTTTATTGGTTATGATGATAAGCAGATGGGATACAGGTTGTGGAATCCATCCACAAAACATTTTCTTGTATCAAAAGATGTTACATTTGATGAGCAAAGTACTTGGTATGCAGGTACTATCAATCTTAATACAGATGATGAAGAGATTGTGAGCCAAAGGAAAGGTAAGTCAAAGGTTCAAATAATTGATGAAGAAGAGAATAATGAAGTGTAGGGTGAAGTTGAAGAAATGCCAAGATTTGATCCTGAGTGTGAAGAACCAGAAACCTCAAGGAGTGGAGAACTCAGAAGATCATCAAGAAATAGGTGGCAACCTACAAGGTATAGTTATGATACTTCTTTTTTGGCCACAAAAGATTATGCTTATATGATGAAAACAGATGAAGATCCTTCTACATATGAAGAGGCAAAAGGTAAGGAAAAATGGGAGAAAGCTATGCAGGAAGAATATGATGCATTATTGGAGAATCAAACATGGGATTTGGTTCCAAAGCCAAATAGTCAGAAAATTATTGGATGCAAGTGGGTTTACAAGACCAAGAGGTTTGCAGATGGAAGTGTGTCTAGATACAAAGCTAGACTTGTTGTCAAAGGGTTTGCTCAGACATATGGTGTTGACTATGATGAGACTTATAGTCCTGTGGCAAAGATGACAACCATCAGGACACTTATAGCTATTGCTGCATGTAAAGGTTGGGAGTTATGTCAACTTGATGTGAAAAATGCTTTTTTGAATGGTTATATTTCAGATGATGTGTTCATGGAGCAACCTCAAGGGTTCAGAGATAAAAGGTATCCAGATCATGTGTGCAAGCTCAAGAGAGCTTTGTATGGCTTGAAGCAGGCCCCAAGGGCATGGAATTATAGACTTATAAAGTTCTTGAAAGAACTTGGATTCCAGGTGTCTAAAGCAGATAGTAGCTTGCTTGTCAAAGCAAGTGATAATGGTTTCATATACATGTGCATATATGTTGATGATATAATCCTTACAGGTACAGATGAAGAAGGAATACAAAGACTCAAGAAGCAAATGGAAAAGGAGTTCAAAATAAGTGACTTGGGAGACTTGTCATACTTCTTGGGCATGGAGATTACATATACCAAACATGGAGTATTTGTGACCCAAGAAAGGTATTTGAAGAACTTGTTAATCAAGTTTAAAATGGATGATTGCAGGGTAGCACCTACACCAATGGAGGTGAATCACAAATTGAGTAAATTTGGAGGTGAAGGATTCAAGGACATGAGACAATATCAGAGTTTGGTTGGTAGTCTTATCTATGCTACTTTAACTAGACCTGATTTGTCATATGCAGTAGGGGTTTTGTCTCAATTCATGCATTGCCCAAGGAAAGAACATTGGATTGCAGGACAAAGAGTGTTGAGGTACATTAAGGGTACACTCAATGAAGGTTTGTATTATGGGTTTACATCAGATACAAACATCAAGATCTATAGTGATGCAGATTGGGCAGGTAATCCAGATGATAGAAGATCAACTTATGGATACATGTGTTATGTGGGAGATAAACTTATCTCATGGTGTTCCAAGAAGCAACATACAGTTGCTTTGTCTTCTATAGAAGCTGAATATAAAGGCATGGTTGAAGCTGTAAAGGAAGTGATTTGGCTCAAGACCTTGATGAAGAGTTTTGACATTGTGCATGGGATACCAATTATATATGGAGATAACATGAGTTCATTGTATTTAGCTGCTAATCCTGTTTTTCATGCCAGGACCAAACACATTGAGATACAGTATCACTTTCTAAGAGAGAAGGTGATGGATAAGGAGATTGAAGTCATACATACTTCAACTAAGGATCAGATAGCTGATATGCTTACAAAGAGTTTGGATGGACCAAAGTTACAGAAGTTTAAAGACATGGCAGGCATAAAGAAGATAAGAGAAACCTCAATTGATGATTGAGGGGGAGCTCTTGGTGCAGACCAATCACCAATTGAATGTTTGGAAGATTAAAGAATGAAGGAAGATTCAATTCTTGAAGCTTTGAAGAAGGATACACTCAGAGGATATGAGGAATGTACACATATGTACATTAGTATAGTTATAGTTTACTTATGTCTTTGATTAGTCATAGACTTGTACAAATTTTTCTATAAATACCTTGAAAATGTCGAGGCGTTGTCGTCGAGATTTGCTCTCCTCTCTCACTTGTGAAGGCCTACAAAAAACATATTTGGCAAAGGTAGCCAGAATTCCCCGAGAAGTCCAGGATGCATCAAGGATGTCAAAGGAAGGTCACATACAAAGTTTCAAAGAAATCAAGAAAGTCCATCGTAGCGGTCAAAGCTGGTCAAAGCTGGTCAAAGTTGGGAAATTAGGGCAAAAAATTCATTGTCACCAAATTAGATGAAAATCCATATACTTGTAAAGATTGTCAAAGGCAGTCTATAGCCCAAATTTCAGCAGAAAATGGATTTGGTAGCACATTGATATGCTATGTTCATTCTGTAAAAATGTAATTTTTCTAGTTTGACCCTACAAATTCTTGTATAGAAATTTATGTTAGCCATATGGTTTGGCATATATAAAGATCATATGTGGCTACATATTTGTACAAATTTTCAAGGCTATCAGAGCTTCCTAGACACCTTAATGCCACCTTGCAAGCTTCCAAATGTAGTCAAACTTGTACAAGGGAGATTCAGATGGGAGTTCTTCCTGCATATTCCTGAAGGAGATCTTTGGAAACATAGTCCTACAAAGTTTCATCTTCATCAAAGTCTTTTTGGAGGGTCAAAGAGCACAAAGTCCAGTTTTCAAGGTCACCGCAGTTTTCTAGAATAAGAAAATTGAAGGCTTGAAGGGCTGCCACATGTCAAAATATGATTGAACCATGGTGTACGGTCAAGATGAGCTCCTATTCAAGGGTGGAGATGCACTAAAGCATAAAGGAAGGAGGATCCACGAATTTTTTCCATAAAAGAAGACTTTGTTGACAGTTAAAGATCAATAATGCAAAGTTTCTCCAAAAATAGTGGCTTATCTTATCCGAATTGATGTCAGCATTGATCCGACGGTCCAGATCATCCCCAGATCCAATGGTGGAGAATGAGGGCGCCTAAATTTCACTCCTTTACACTAGATTTGATAGAAAGAACAATTCCAAGCCATTGATTTGATTAATCAAATGGTTGTAATCGAAAGTAGTGATCCTAGAGTTGAGAGTTGATTTCTCTAGATCCAAGGGCCCAAATTCATTCAAAAAACTATATAAACCCCCCTCCAAACTCCTAGAGCATCATTATTAGGCATCCATAGGGCTCATGCTAGCTTACGGTTTCCTTGAGACGATCACCCTCGGTTGAGCGAGTGAGGATCCAAGGTGAGCTAGTATGAGTATAGAACCTAGTTTCAAATTTAAGTTAGAACTCCAATTTAGGATAGGCTCTTGAAACCAGCATCTCTATCTTGACTCACCCTCGGTGGAGCGTGTGAGTGAGTTAGAGCTGATTTTAATGAGTCTTAGACTTCTTTAGTTAGACGTTACGAGCCTAGACAGACATAGGGTCACTGGAGTGGAACTCACCTTCTTACGTGTGACATTCGGTTGAACTGTCATGGTTTGAGGGTCGGAACCACCTTTGATCAGTAGACTGCTTAGCATGACGTACTACGACGATCTTTTACATGTAACTTAATTCAAATTCTTTTAATTCATGTCACTTGTCACTTGTCTCTTGTCACCTCTCTCAGTCTCTTAAGTATTTTTACATGTCTTCTATTTCTTCTATGTGTGAGAAGGCTCCGCAGTATTGCGTTGAACCAGTGAGGATGTTTCTTTGAGCTTGTGAGTAGAATCCATCATCATAATTCACTCGCATGCATATAATCCATACAAATCCATACATATTTATTAGTTTCTGAAAGTGTATAAGAAGCTCCAATATTGGACCATTCTTCCTTTCGAAACTGATTTATGTGTAAGGATTCCATCTATTCTCATCATGCATACATATCATCCAAAGAAGGCTATACATATGGATTAGAATTAGGAAGTGTTTAAGAAGCTCCTCCAATGGACCATTCTTCCTTCCAAATTTGATTCGTGTGTATGGTTCTCTTTCATTCTTATCATTCATGTCATCAATCTAACTTGCACACCTACATTCCCATTCCCATAATTATTTCAACATCTCTCTCTTCTCCATACTCAACATTAATTTCACTTTCATGTCCTTAAACCTTCCAACATTCATTAGCTTCATACACCCTGTGTGTGCCACGACCGGACCCGATCCACCCGGATTGCGATCACCTCCACATTTGAACCCGACGTGAAACGCTTCGTGGCATTTGCTTCTGATCTTGTTGGGAGGTTGTGATCCATATCCTTTGTTTCATATTTTTCATCCTCATCATATCATCATCATCAGTGTTGAGTGTTGCACTGGATTTCTCACAGTATCGTGCACATCTTCGTCGTGAAGTAAACGCATTTGTGAGAGATCTAGAGCATCGTGCATCACTTGCTTATTCAAATAAGATGGAGGAAGGATTCAAATCCCTTATTGTTGAGAAACAAGGCCAAAGAATAGTCTCTTCTATGTTGAGAGAGAAGGGAAAATTCAATGGCATCAACATAACAAGCTACTTAGATTTGTTTGAAGAGCAAGCTATGATTTTTGGTCTTCCCGAAGATCTTTTGATATCATTCTTTGAACGAATTGTTGATAGCTCTATCATAAACCGTGTCACTCAATATGATAGTCTTCCTTGGAGTGATTTTAGAAAGGAGATGCTCAAAGAATTCTATCTTGAAGATTATAGCCAACATAATCGGGATGGATTCTTACGATGGGTCAATTCTCCAAAGCCTAGTAGCTCTATTACTCACTTACAAAATGAGTATATTAGACGCTATGAACAACTTCCTGATGAGGATAAGATAACTTTGGAACCTGATCTTGTGATCAATTTTCTTAAGCTTCTTCATCCTGAAACTCGTAGGGAAGTTGAACGGCGATTAGAAGAACCAGATAAGCGCTATGGTCTTATTGACAATTGGCAAAAAGTGCGTAAAGTAGTAGAGGTTGTAGCCCATAGACATCAAAGGCAATCCATGCTTTATGAGCAAACTAGTCTTCCTCAAGCTAGCCTTCCACAAACTAAGGAGCAAGTTAGAGAACAATCCCATGCTATGCTTTTTGACTCTACTCCTATTCCTCAAATGATGGAGCCTACTCAAGGTTTTAAAGTAGAGCCAAATAAAAGTGTAGTTGAACAATCTCAAGTGGATATTCTCACTAAGCAAATGGAAAGTCTTATTGCTACACAATCCAATTTGGCCAAGACTATAGATGCTTTACAATCTAGTTACACCAAAACTTTCCAAAATCAAATGAACCCAATGACTTTTCAAGAGCCTAATCAACATGTTATAGCTACCAATCAAAATCCACAAATAGCTCCTACTCAAGCATATCAAGTTCCTCCAATGCATAATCCTTCAGTGCAAAATCCTCAAATGTATCAAAACATGTATCCTCAAGCTTCTCAAATAGCTTTTCAAAATCCTCAAAATCAAAATTTTCAAAATCATCAACCGTATAATATGGAAGCTCCTCTTCCACCTCAAGTACCACATGTTGCTCCCCAAGCTCCTCAAATACATCAATTGCATTTTCAAAATCCTAATTATCCTGTTCAAGCAATACCTTATCAACAAAATCCTCAATTTCAAAATTTCCCACCACAAGTTAATCAAAATCCTCAAAATCAAAATGGTTTTGCCTGCTAAGGGGCAACGACTAGTAATAGACATAGACAAGAAAATCTGTGACTATCGATCTAGGCTACCTTTGCAAGGAAATTATGGTAAGGGAGGAATGAAAAAACATTATGAAAATATAACCATAATGGACGTAGGAACTAGAGGAGTGAAACTAGAAGCTCTTGATGAACAACAAGTAGAATCAAGTAAACCCACAAAGGAAGGTGATTTTTCTATAGAGGCTTTAGTAAGAGCACGGGATGAGATTAGGAGAATAACGGCTTGGGAGTCACCAATAGAAGATCAATCTCTTATTTCTCACATATCCAATGTAGAAGAAAAACGAAAAAGAGATGAAGCTGAGCCTAGTGAAAGAAGAGTAACACGAAAACAAACCTCAGAGGGAATAGAAACAATCATAGAGCAGGGAGAAACATCACAATCCAAAGATAAAAAACAAGAAGCACAACCCAATGAACAAAAACAAGAGGAAAAACAAAAAGGGAAGAAGACAAAGCAAAGAAAAACAGAACCAAAGTCTTTAGATAAACAAGAACAATCAAAACAAACTGAAGACCAAACACGAGAACATGAACAAAAACAAGACCCTGAGCAAAAACAAAAGAAACCAAAGAGAAAACCTAAAGCCATTTTGATTTCAGAAATTGAGAGAAAAATAGATCCTATGGAGATTTTAGATGACATTTTGCTTAAGAGTCAAGTGACTATGTCTTTAGAACAAGTTTTCTCTATTGCAAAGCCTGTTTTTAAAGATAACTTTATCGGCCTAATTAAAAGGAAGAGGTTTCCGCTTAATCTAGATACTGAGATGCAAGATTCTCTAGATCAAGATCAAGCTATGAATGAAGCCTTAAACTTTGATGAATCTGATGAAGAGGACTTTGATGATGATGAAGTAAATGTTAATAAAAATTTCTTAGGACCTATTCAACCTGACCATGAAACTCATGAAAACAATCCTGAAAGTCACTTTAAAAGAACATTTTGGTCTAGAGGTACATCAGAGATGCATGTTAAAATAGGAAATGATAAGAACACTATCACTGTAAATGCATTAGTAGATTCCGGCTCTGAAATCAATGTGATTTCAAGAGAAGTCTATGATAAGTTTCGATGGCCCATAGATAAAGATTGTGGATGGCGTATGAGAACTGCAGATAATGGTGTAGGTACCCTGTATGGAGCTTGTGCTAGTGTGCCCATATCCATAGGAGGAATCACAGAAGAGTTTCACTTTTTTATTCAAGATAATTGCTCCTATGAAGTTCTCTTAGGTCAACCCTTTATTTGTGAGAGTCGTATGGAAACTAAAGCCATGGATGATGGGTCTACCTATGCTAGATTTAAGTCTAAGGATGGAATGCAATCACTTCAAGTCATGACAGTAGGAGTAAATCATCCTAGGAATCGATTGTCAATTAGAAAGAAACCTATTGTTACTCAGGGTCATGAGCATGCTTGTAGTGATTGTGCACCTCGATTCATGTTTGGAGCTACATATGATCAAAATTTCGGATAGAATCCATTGTTGAGCGGGACAACAGTGGATATTGGTTTGACATCTCGCATCCAACCAACATGTACAATAGTTTGTCACTTTGTTTTCCACATTCTAGATTAGATTTTCTTCATAAGAGTCAATTGTCCAAGTCTTTTATCCAAAAAAGCCAAAAAAATTATAAAAACAACAAAATCATGGAACATGATGAGAACATTGAGCATGTGATTGAGACATCTCATTGTTTCTCTACTCTTGAGGAGTTAGAGTTATGTCTTCAACAAAATTCTAATTCCCATATTATTCTTATTTCTTCCCTTGATGAGTATGCTCTAATCCAAGAGTATGCTCTCAATGTTGACAAGTGCTCAAAATTTAACCAAACACATGATGCCTTAGTTGAAACAAAGTACAAAACTGTAGACAAAAAAATCAAACCCATAGCTCAACCATTACCTCAAGGAAGTAATGAAAAAATTATTGATGTGAAAAATGATCCAATTCTTCGGGATAAGAAAAACATAGGACATACATTCACGGATGAGACAATCAAACAGGTGAAAATTGGTAGAGATGAGGACTTTCTTTTGCCAGTAGAGAGAGATAAATTTGAGAGAGTTATACGGAGCCATGGAAAAGCCTTTACTATGTATCCTCATGAGATTGGTTGTGTAGATCCTAAGCTAGTTGCACCCATGATAATCTTTACTATTCCACATATTCCATGGAATCTTCGTCCTATACCTGTTCCAAAGGCTCACTTACCTGAGCTAATGAAACTACTTAAGGAGAAGATAAACATGAGAATTTTAGAGCCATCTTTTGCACCTTACTCAAACAGATGGTTCATTGTGCCTAAAAAGAATGGGAAACTACGTTTTATTCAAGATCTCCAACCCGTCAATAAAGTCACCATAAGGAATGTAGGAATAGGACCCATTGTAGATGAGTTCGCTGAATCATTTTCAGGACATTCTATCTATTCAATGGGTGATCTATATTCTGGATATGACCAATTCCAATTAGCAATTGATAGTCGTGACATAACCACAATGAAAACTCCTTTAGGCTTAGTGCGAATGTGTACTTTACCTCAAGGAGCGACTAATTCTGTGGCTCATATGATGAGTGCTATGAATATGGTCTTACATGACTTTATCCCTCATATAACTATGCCATTCATTGATGATATTCCAATTAAAGGGAGTGAGGAACGTGTAAAGGACATTACTTTAGATTCATCGGGATGTCGTAAATTTGTTCTTGACCATATCTCTGATTGTGAAAGAATATTTCAACGATTTGAAGAGGTAGGTCTCACATTTTCCATAGAGAAATCTGTTTTTGGTGTCAATGAGGTACTTATTGTTGGACATTTATGTGGCCATTATGGTCGAAAGCCATACCCACAAAAAGTTGATGCCATTAGCAAGATTTCTGAAACATGTAACAACGTGAGTGAGGTACGTAGATTTCTTGGTGCTTGCATCTTTTATGTTATTTGGATCCCTCACTTTGCTCATGTTGCTGATTGTCTTTATGACTTGTTGAGGAAGAAACGAAAATTTATTTGGACTGACAAACACACTCAAGCTATGCGTAAATTGAAGAAATTATTACTTGAAGCTCCCATCCTTAAGCGTGTAGACTATTCTGCTAACAAACCTATTATATTGACTATTGATACTAGTCCTATTGGTATAGGTTGGGTCATAAGTCAAGATGATAGTGAAGGGAATAGATATGCAATTAGGTTTGGTGCCAAAATTCTACATGAAACACAACGAAAATATCCACAGATCAAACGAGAACTATGGGGTATGGTAACAGCTTTGAAAACAGACAAAGAATATTTCATTGGTGCAAATGTCAAAGTTGAGACTGATTGTTTGCCTCTCATTGGAATGATAGCCAATTGTTCATCTCCTGATATAGCCATGCTTAGATGGATCTCATATATTAAGTTCATAAATCCTGAGTTAGTTCATATTTCAGGTAAGTCAAATTCAGTTGCTGATATGTTATCGAGAGCTAGATTTGATGATCTTGAAAATGATCTAATAAAGAATGTGAACTTAATTGACTATGTTCCACATATATATGAGTATGAGCAATTTCATGAGTCTGAGTACGAAAATGAATGGAGAGACATAGGAAAGTATCTTAGTACACTACAACCATTACCTAATTGGACTACGAATAGATTCCGTAACATTAGGAAACGAGCTTATAACTTTTTCCTATGTAATGGTTATCTTTGGAGACATGCTAAGGGTAAGGTTAAGAATCCACAACGAGTCCTAGGAAAAAGAGGTCTTCAATTGCAAGTAATGAAGGAAATGCATGAGACATTATGGGCCGGTCATAAAGGATTTTTTGGAACATATGAAAAAATTAGAAGTACCTATTATTGGCCTAGGATGTATGTTGACATTAGTAGCTATGTTTCTACATGTTCTACTTGTCAACTTCATTCATCAGTCAAACATAGAGATCCGTTGCATCCTACTTATCCACCTTGTATTCACTACAAGTGGGTAGTAGATCTTGTAACTATGCCTAAAGGTATTGACAAAATGCGTTACATTGTACTTGCAAGAGAAGATTTAACTAATCATGTAGAGGGACGTGCATTACGATCTAAGACCACTTACAATGTTTGCAAATTCTTGCTTGAAGATGTCATAAGTCGCTTTGGGTACATAGAGAAAGTAGTTGCCGATCGTGGAGAGTTAAATGCGAGAGAAGCTAAAGAGTTCTTTGAGCGTCACGGTATTCGTTTGTCTCTCACTACTGCATATAACCCAGAGGCCAATGGTAAAATAGAGAGAGGGCATCCACCTATTGTGAAAGCCATATCTAAAGCATGTAATGGTGACATCAAACAATGGCCTAAATTCTTACCTTTTGCACTTTGGGCAGATAGAATGACATGCACACGTACTACTGGATATATGCCTGCTGAACTCATGTACTGTCAAAAACCATTGTTTCCAATTCAGTCTCATATTTTTGCATGGTCAAATTTGCCTTGGTCTGAAAACATGTCTACTGATGATTTTTTGAGTTTGCGTATTAAACAGTTAGAACAAGGTAAATTAAGACTTGATGATGCTGTTGAAAAATTAAGAGAATCTAGAATGAAGAACAAGCATTATTTTGATAAAACTCATCGATTGCGTCCTAAGCCAATTGAAGTAGGAGATTGGGTGCTCATTTATGATAGTACATTTGACTCTCAATATGATGCACGCAAAAAGCTCACTCAACGGTGGTTTGGGCCATACATTGTATCAAAAGTCAACAACAATGGTACGTATGCTCTTTGTGAATTAAATGGTGTTGCACTAAAAACTTTGATTGCAGGTAAAAGGATAAAGTTATTCAAGAAGCGTGATAATGACGAGTACATTTTGGATGAGGACATTGGAGAAGATGACAACAATGAGGCCGATTCATAAACAGGAGTATCCATGTTATAAAAAAATAAAAAATAAAAAAAATAAAAAAAAATAAAAAATAAAAAAAAAACATCATTAATTTTTCAAGTTCATGTTGCTTTGTTTTTTTTCAAGTTCATTCTATTCTTTTTCCATGCTTGTTTCATGCATGTTTTTTTTTCAGTCTTTGCATCACATTGCATATCCACATCACTTGAGTCAAAAAAAAGGCAAATGATGATTTCTCTACTTGTGTAAAATTGTATCTTAAGTAGTAACTTATCTACTAAGGAATTGATTATAATCTAGGATTGTGGAAAGATAGGGCATGTAGATTTGGAGGTTTATTTTGGTGACATGACTTTCATATATAAACATGCATATGTATCCTATATCGAAAGCATAATTGTTGAAATCCTAGCTCCTGCTATTGCATGTTTCTACATCCTTAGTCCATCTCACAGCACTTGTATCGGAGTTTAAACGACTGTTCTCCGTCATCAAAAATGGTTGTACCTTGTATCGGGGTTAAATTTTTCCTCGTCAAAAAAAAAAAAAAAAGTTGCTACATGTTACCAGGAAGTTTACACTTTCTTCCACCCCAAAAAAAGTGATCGTAACCATAAAGTTGCCGAATCATCATCATCATCAAAAAAAAAAAAAAAAAAGAGCAAGCCAAAGGAGGATAAAGAGGCATAGTAGAATAAATCACGGGCTATATAGGCAGACTTATGCATTAGTGGAGTTTAGTTAGATTTCCTTGCATGTTATTAGAGAAAGAGCATATTCATATTTATGTAGGAAAGGAGTTGATCTAAAATAAGCTAAAAATGAAAGATGTCTCTTGAAAATCCTAAATCTTTGTTTATAATCATATTTAAGGTAGATTGCTTTATGAAAAAGGTACAAAATTTTCTTCAAGATGAGAGGAACTGATGCTTAAAACGACTCAATACATCCACTTCCACTTCATATTGATGCTTGTTTTTTTTTTCTTTCTTGTTGCCAATGTTGCTTGTTCATTTGCATATATGTTGCCTATTTGTTCATGCATATTCATGTTGCCTATTTCAATTATTTCTTTCATGCAAATTTTGCTTCATGTCATGTTACCTACTTATTCATGCATATAATCAATTTTCCTTCCATCTTTCTTATGTTACCTATAAAAGAATTTGATGCCTGGAACATTTTGTTTTTCACAGATGCTAGAGTGGCGCTTCCGGAGGAATCGCAGGTTTAGTGGGGGCGAATGTCGTCGAGATTTGCTCTCCTCTCTCACTTGTGAAGGCCTACAAAAAACATATTTGGCAAAGGTAGCCAGAATTCCCCGAGAAGTCCAGGATGCATCAAGGATGTCAAAGGAAGGTCACATACAAAGTTTCAAAGAAATCAAGAAAGTCCATCGTAGCGGTCAAAGCTGGTCAAAGCTGGTCAAAGTTGGGAAATTAGGGCAAAAAATTCATTGTCACCAAATTAGATGAAAATCCATATACTTGTAAAGATTGTCAAAGGCAGTCTATAGCCCAAATTTCAGCAGAAAATGGATTTGGTAGCACATTGATATGCTATGTTCATTCTGTAAAAATGTAATTTTTCTAGTTTGACCCTACAAATTCTTGTATAGAAATTTATGTTAGCCATATGGTTTGGCATGTATAAAGATCATATGTGGCTACATATTTGTACAAATTTTCAAGGCTATCAGAGCTTCCTAGACACCTTAATGCCACCTTGCAAGCTTCCAAATGTAGTCAAACTTGTACAAGGGAGATTCAGATGGGAGTTCTTCCTGCATATTCCTGAAGGAGATCTTTGGAAACATAGTCCTACAAAGTTTCATCTTCATCAAAGTCTTTTTGGAGGGTCAAAGAGCACAAAGTCCAGTTTTCAAGGTCACCGCAGTTTTCTAGAATAAGAAAATTGAAGGCTTGAAGGGCTGCCACATGTCAAAATATGATTGAACCATGGTGTACGGTCAAGATGAGCTCCTATTCAAGGGTGGAGATGCACTAAAGCATAAAGGAAGGAGGATCCA
>CM035421.1:79135722-79148689 GCA_020310875.1 Ceratopteris richardii | reverse complement strand
CTATCTATCTATCTATCTATCTATCTATCTATCTATCTATCTATCTATCTTCTATCTATCTATCTATCTATCTATCTATCTATCTATCTATCTATCTATCTATCTATCTATCTATCTATCTATCTATCTATCTATCTATCTATCTATCTATCTATCTATCTATCTATCTATCTATTTATCTATCTATGTATCTATCTATTTATCTATCTATCTATCTATCTATCTATCTATCTATCTGTCTATCTATCTATCTATCTGTCTATCTATCTATCTATCTATCTATCTATCTATCTATCTATCTATCTTTCTATCTATCTATCTATCTATCTTTCTATCTATCCATCTATCTATCTATCTATCTATCTATCTATCTATCTATCTATCTATGTATCTATCTATCTATCTATCTATCTATCTATCTATCTATCTCTATCTATCTATCTATCTATCTATCTATCTATCTATCTATCTATCTATCTATCTATCTATCTATCTATCTTGTTGGAGAAACACTCACTAATTAGACATATACTTGAAGGTCAAATCCTAGGAAGAAAACCCCATGCCTATGTGAAGGGACAAATTCACAAATGTATCATATTTGTAAAGTTAGTTCACTTTAGTTCTTGAAGTTTTTTAAAATCACGAGAATACGAAAATCTATATAAGTTAGTTTGTATCAACTGACGCGTAGAGAGAGAGAGAGAGAAAGTGAGAAGAACTCATTTTTGTATGACTGAGTATAGTCGAGCTTCTCTGAGTGAGAAAGCATTTGTAAAACTTCTGAGTTTTTATAGTTATGAGAAGAACTGAGTAAAGTTCTGTGTATGAGCCTCTCTCCATCATCTCCATGATTACCTACTGTGTGATGAGTTACAAAGATCAGGTTTTCCAAGCAACTCGATGCCTGGCATCGAATCTCTGTTGATAAGTCATATTTTCTTTTATATTCTTCATTGAGTACTGAAGTGTTTGAAAAACATGATGTTGTTGGAGCAACTCGATGCCTGGCATCGAATTCCAGTTGATAAGTCATATTCTAAGTGTGCATGAAATCACCTATAGTTTTGGTGTCCAAAAGATCAAGACTTTATGCGGGAAGTCGATGCCCGGCATCGAATCCCTGCTGAAAAGTGGCCAAAAACATCCCAAGTCGATGCCCGACATCGAATTCTCGTTGCAAGTCGATGCTAGGCATCGAATTCTAATTTTAAACAGGCGCTCTTACTAAAACAGGTAATATTTCCAGTTTTGGAAGGTCATACAGGGTCATCTTGTGAGAGCCATAACTTGAGTTCTAGAGATCCGTTTGATGCATATGATAGCTTGTTGGAAAGCTCTACTCTTCTAGTTTCAGCCTATAAATTTTCATGGAGAAATAATACTTGAGCTAGGAGAAATTAGCAAAATACTGAAGGTATGTCATTTCGGTGACTAGGAATTTCTGTAGAAGCAAAGTTCTCACTTTAAGCTATCATTTCTCAAAGTTTGGAGTGGCAATGAGTTAATGGTGACCATAGAGGTGTTCTAGTGTCACATTAATTCATTTCTTGTGGTGTTTTATACATCAACAAGTGGTATCAGAGCAGAAAGATTCTCGAGAGCAGAAGACGACAAAGGTACGAGAAGTTTTGTAAAGTTTTCCATTAAAGTTTGAAAGGTGAAGCATTTGAAGACACAAGGCATCAAAAGATTACTTTCGAAGTATCCTCATACACAAAGAACTTCAAAAGGTATTATCCTTTATCCTTTAAGCTCACACGTTGCAGCAGAAGGAAAGAACTATGGCAGATCATATCTCCATTGACAAACTGGACAGAGATAATTACCCCGCATGGGTAATGAGAATGGAAGCCTTACTTATGAGTAAGGATCTCATGGTATATGTAACAGGTGAAGAAGAGAAGCCAGTATTTGAAGATGAAAGCCGACCAAAGAAAGAAGAACTTGATGCTTTAAAGCATTGGCAGAAGAAGGATGCAAGTGCAAAAGCCTACATCTACAATACAATCTTAGATCATTTGCTACCACACATCAGAGGATTGGAATCATCAGAAGATATATGGAATGCATTGGAATATCATTTCCAAAGCACTACTAAAGCACGGAAAGCAAGTCTATGGTCAGAGTTTACAACATTCAAGAAGAAGCCAAGTCAAACCATTAGTGATTATGTCACTAAGATGAAGGATCTAGCAGATAGTCTTGGATCCATAGATGAAGATGTTGAAGATCACAGATTGATTGCTCAACTACTTGCAGGCTTGAGAGGGGATGAAAGGTGGAAACCTTTTGTCTTATCAACAGAACTTTCATTAAATCATTATGTTCCAGATTTGAACCAGTTGCTTGGTTTGATGCTCACATATGAGCAAGACTTGAAGGGAGATGGAGATAAAGGTCAAAGTTCTGCAATGTACATGAAGAATAAGAAGAAAGGAGATAAAGGTAAAGCAAAGGATGAAGAGGAGTCTAATTCTCAAGCTTATTATGCAAGAGGTAAAGGCACTGGCAGAGGAAGAGCAAGAGGTTTTGGAAGAGGAAGAGGTAATCAAAATAATAACAAGAAGGCTTGCTGGATCTGTGGATTGAGTAATCATTTGGCTCATGACTGTTGGCACAATCAACAAGGATCAAATCAGAATCAAAACAACAATAGCAGAGGTCGAGGTGGAAGATATCAAAGTAATTTTCAAAGAGGTAGACAAAGTCAAAGAGGAGGCTATGGTAGAGGTGGAGGAAGAAGTTGGGGACAGAATCAATCCTACAACACCACCTACTACAACTATGCAAATGACACACAGAATGAAAGTCATACATCATTGATGATGAATTCAATCAGCACATCAGACAAAGAAGATCTAAAGGTATTTTACATTGACTGGATGTTCTAATCATTTGTCAGGAAACATAGAATTGATGTCAGATTTGGAAAAAGGCATTTCTAGTCACACAGTTCAAACTGGTGATAATACAAGACATAGTGTACATTCAATTGGAAAAGTGAAATGCAAGAGTGGAGCAGATTTGCTAACCAATGTTTTGTATGTTCCTACAATACCTAAAAACTTGATTAGTGTGGGACAGATAGTTGAAAAAGGTTTTCAAGTCAGGTTTACAAATGAAGGAGTATTTGTGGAAGATCCAGAGAATCGATATAATCAGATTGTCTCTGGTAAGAAAGAAGGTAGACTCTTTACTTTAAGAGTGCAAGGGAACATTGGTCAAGCTTTGCTCACACATGGTGAAGCAGTGATTACAGAACTTGATCTCTGGCATAAGAGATTAGGTCATTTCAATGAAAGAGGAATTAAAGCTATGGTTGCTAATCAGTCTGTACTAGGATTACCAAATGTGCAAAGTCAACATATGGTTTATAAATGTGAAGCATGTCAAATGGGTAAAGCACACAGGTTACCATTTCAAAAGAAAGGATTCAAACATGATGGAGTACTTGAGCTCATTCATACAGATGTATGGGGACCAACAAAAGAAGGATCTATCAGTGGCTCAAGGTATTATGTTCTTTTCATTGATGATGCTACAAGATGGATAACATTATATGTTTTGAAGGAAAGATCAGAAGTGTTTGGAGCTTTCAAGCATTTTCATGCATATGCAGAGAGAGTCACAGGTCAAAAGCTTAAGAGACTGAGGTCTGATGGAGGGGGAGAATACTTCTCCCAAGAGTTCAATGATTATCTTTGGAATGCAGGTATTAAGAGAGAAATAACTTGCAGGTATACACCACAACAAAATGGTGTAGCAGAAAGAAGGAACAGGACTTTGGTTGAGTTTGCTAGAGCTATGCTAAAGGAGAAGAACTGTCCAAATTATCTTTGGGCTGAAGCTGTAAATACAGCTACATATCTTGTGAATAGATTACCATGTGCAGCTCTGAATGGAATGACTCCATATGAAGCTTGGTGGGGTAAGAAACCAACACTAGATCATTGTAGAGTGTTTGGATCAATTGCATATGCTTATGTGCCATCACAACTTAGGCATAAACTTGAACCAAAGGCAGAAAAATATGTGTTCATTGGTTATGATGAAAAGCAGATGGGTTACAGGTTGTGGAATCCTCTAACAAAACAATTTATTGTTTCTAGAGATGTTACATTTGATGAACAGAAAAGTTGGTATGCAGATCAAAGTCATACAGCTGAAGAATTTGAAGAAGAGGTAAGAAGATGTGAGAAAGGAAAATCAATTGTGCAGGTAAATAGAGATGAAGACTATATGCAAGCAAGTACATCCACAAGTGGATTAACAAGAAGGAATGAAGAAGCTCCTATATTTGATGAAGAAGTGTATCCAGACACATATGAAGAATGTGAACCAAGAAGGTCAAGCAGGACTAGAAGACAACCAGAAAGGTATTCTTATGATACTTCTTACATAACTCAGAAGAACTATGCATATATGGTCAAAGATGATGAAGAACCTCAGAACTATGATGAAGCTAAAGGTAAGAAGCAATGGGAAGAAGCAATGAAGGAAGAGTTCAATGCACTGGAGGAGAACCAGACATGGGAACTTGTTCCTAAACCAAATGGTAAGAAAGTAATTGGAAATAAATGGGTTTATAAAGTGAAGAAGCTTGCAGATGGAAGTATAGCCAGATACAAAGCTAGATTGGTGGTGAAAGGCTATGCCCAAACCTATGGCATAGATTATGATGAGACATTCAGTCCTGTAGCTAAGATGTCAACAATAAGGACAATCATTGCTATTGCAGCTTCAAAAGGATGGACCCTAAGTCAATTGGATATAAAAAATGCATTCTTGAATGGATACATATCAGATGAGGTATACATGGAACAACCTCAAGGGTTTATAGATTCCAGGTATCCAAATTTTGTTTGCAGGTTGAGAAGAGCATTGTATGGATTGAAGCAAGCTCCAAGAGCTTGGAACTATAGACTGGTGAAGTATCTCAATGATCTTGGATATCAAAGTTCAAAAGCAGATTCAAGTCTACTTATCAAAAGAACAGAGGAAGGTACAATCTACATTTGTATTTATGTAGATGACATTATCATCACAGGTACTTCAGATGAAGGAATCAAGGAGGTAAAGAGATTACTTGAAAAAGAATTCAAGATCAGTGACCTAGGAAAGTTATCATACTTTCTTGGAATGGAAGTCACTTATACAGATCATGGCATATATGTATCACAAGAAAGGTATCTTCTAAATCTATTGAAGAAGTTTGATATGGAAAATTGCAGAGAAGCTTCGACTCCACTTGAAGTTAATCACAAGCTCAATAAATATGATGGTGCAGAATACAAAGATATGAGGAAGTATCAATCTCTTGTGGGTAGTTTGATTTATGCTACACTAACAAGACCTGATCTTAGTTATGCAGTGGGAGTTTTGTCACAATTCATGCATTGTCCAAAGGACCCACATTGGATTGCAGGTCAAAGAGTTCTCAGATATATCAAAGGAACTATAAAGGAAGGATTATATTATCCTTTTACATCAGATTTGAAGTTGAGAGCCTACAGTGATTCAGATTGGGCAGGTAACCATGATGACAGAAGATCAACTCATGGTTACATGATATACATTGGTGATAAGCTTGTAAGTTGGTGTTCCAAGAAACAACATACAGTAGCATTATCATCAACTGAAGCAGAGTACAAAGGACTTGTGGAAGCAGCTAAGGAAGTCATATGGATGCAGACATTGTTCAAGAGCTTAGGCATTGATCAAGGTACACCTACAATACATGGAGATAATATGAGTTCACTTTATCTTGCAGCAAATCCAGTATTTCATGCAAGAACAAAGCACATAGAGATACAGTATCATTTTCTCAGAGAAAAGGTAATGGAGAAGGAGATTGAAGTGGAATACATTTTTACTAAAGATCAATTAGCAGACATAATGACAAAGAGCTTGGATGGTGTGAAGACCAGCAGATTCAAAAGCATGGCAGGAGTAAAAGAAAAGAAGATGATATGAAGAAACAGGGAATGTCAATTAGTGATTGAGGGGGAGCTGTTGGAGAAACACTCACTAATTAGACATATACTTGAAGGTCAAATCTTAGGAAGAAAACCCCATGCCTATGTGAAGGGACAAATTCACAAATGTATCATATTTGTAAAGTTAGTTCACTTTAGTTCTAGAAGTTTTTTAAAATCACGAGAATACGAAAATCTATATAAGTTAGTTTGTATCAACTGACGCGTAGAGAGAGAGAGAGAGAAAGTGAGAAGAACTCATTTTTGTATGACTGAGTATAGTCGAGCTTCTCTGAGTGAGAAAGCATTTGTAAAACTTCTGAGTTTTTATAGTTATGAGAAGAACTGAGTAAAGTTCTGTGTATGAGCCTCTCTCCATCATCTCCATGATTACCTACTGTGTGATGAGTTACAAAGATCAAGTTTTCCAAGCAACTCGATGCCTGGCATCGAATCTCTGTTGATAAGTCATATTTTCTTTTATATTCTTCATTGAGTACTGAAGTGTTTGAAAAACATGATGTTGTTGGAGCAACTCGATGCCTGGCATCGAATTCCAGTTGATAAGTCATATTCTAAGTGTGCATGAAATCACCTATAGTTTTGGTGTCCAAAAGATCAAGACTTTATGCGGGAAGTCGATGCCCGGCATCGAATCCCTGCTGAAAAGTGGCCAAAAACATCCCAAGTCGATGCCCGGCATCGAATTCTCGTTGCAAGTCGATGCTAGGCATCGAATTCTAATTTTAAACAGGCGCTCTTACTAAAACAGGTAATATTTCCAGTTTTGGAAGGTCATATAGGGTCATCTTGTGAGAGCCATAACTTGAGTTCTAGAGATCCGTTTGATGCATATGATAGCTTGTTGGAAAGCTCTACTCTTCTAGTTTGAGCCTATCACTTTTCATGGAGAAATAATACTTGAGCTAGGAGAAATTAGCAAAATACTGAAGGTATGTCATTTCGGTGACTAGGAATTTCTGTAGAAGCAAAGTTCTCACTCTAAGCTATCATTTCTCAAAGTTTGGAGTGGCAAAGAGTTAATGGTGACCATAGAGGTGTTCTAGTGTCACATTAATTCATTTCTTGTGGTGTTTTATACATCAACATATCTGTCTATCTATCTATCTACCAATCTATCTATCTATCCATCTATCTATCTATCTATCTATCTATCTATCTATCTATTAATCTATATATATATATATATATATATATATATATATATATATATATATATATATATATATATATATATATATATATATATATATATATATATATATATATATATATATATATCTATATATATATATATATATATATATATATATATATATATATATATATATTTTTTTTTTTTCTATCTATCTATCTATCTATCTATCTATCTATCTATCTATCTTCCTATCTATCTATCTATCTATCTATCTATCTATCTATCTATCTATCTATCTATCTATCTATCTATCTATCTATCTATCTATCTATCTATCTATCTACCATCTATCTATCTATCTATCTATCTATCTATCTATCTATCTATCTATCTATCTATCTATCTATCTATCTATCTATCTATCTATCTATCTATCTATCTATCTATCTATCTATCTATCTATCTATCTCTCTATCTCTCTATCTATCTATCTATCTATTTATCTATCTATCTATCTATCTATCTATCTATCTATCTATCTATCTATCTATCTATCTATCTATCTATCTATCTATCTATCTATCTATCTATCTATCTATCTATCTATCTATCTATCTATCTATCTATCTATCTATCTATCTATCTATCTATCTATCTATCTATCTTGTTGGATGAGATGGCTGGGTACAATCAGAAGATCAAGGTGGTGCTGCTAGACCTGCTTCACACCTGCCCTTTCTTTTCTTCAGATATGGTTAGGAGACTCCTTGAGCTTCCAAATGACACCAAGAAACTATATATGTGCTTTACAAAGTGATTGAGAAATGATCAAATCAAAACAGATAAGTTTGAACCTTCATAAGTCCAAAAAACTTGCTATTCCTGTAATGACACCTGCTCAGTCCTAAGCTCAGTGTGTCCAGCACACTTACAATTGGTCTAATTCCTTCTGGGAGTATTAAATTAACTTAACAAGCTACCATTAGCAAGTTAAATCACTCCAAATGATAAACTATACACTGAGCATGATGTTTAGCAAAATCAGGGACACCCCCGACTTTTTAGGAATCACACAGAAATATACCAGTGATCACTTCGACAGCGATTTCTCCCAATTGGCTGAATAGATTGACTTGAAACTTTGTAGTGTTGTAGAATGCTTTGAGCTGGTTCCAATGAGCCCTTGATCATCAAATTTGGTTCAGTAGATCTTGAGATATGTCCTGTTGAAGTTGATAGACTTGGAGGTAGTCACTCAGAGAAAACACAGAGATAATGACTATGAATATATGTATTGAATCTATCAAATGTACATTCCCATTGGCATGTAGAATGATGCCCAATGGTACTCAGAGGTGTAGGCTAGGTAGTAGCTCTCACACTCTCACAAATATACTTGGATTAGCCTCGGGAAGAGTGTAACTAAACCCGCGACTTTTTACATTGACTTTTATAGATGTTTTGAAGGAATTTGAATTTCAAAATTCAAATGTAGGCTCCCTCAAATCTCTCAACTAATCACATGGAGATATTCTCTCCATTCATACCTTTCAAATTCCACGACTTTTGAAGGTAGGTACAATTACAAGAAGTCACTTTGACTTTTACATAAAGTAATAAGTAACTAAGCATAGGCATGTGTTCCTATGCTCTTTCTTGAAATGAAGTAATCCAAACTTTTGCAATAAACTTCAAAGTTGATATCCAAAGCTAAGTGATCTTTGTGCAATCTTCTTGTTGAGTCTTCAAGGCACAAGACAAGTCCAAGTGTTAAGGCTTGTTTGCACCAACAGCTCCCCCTCAAGCCAAACACTTGCTTGAGTCTTCATCTTTAGTCTTCAATGATATCCTGTAATCCAATCATGGATTTAAACCTGCATAGCTTGCTCCCATCCAAAGCTTTTGTAAGCAAATCTGCACATTGAATATTAGTGGACACATATGATAATTCGATTTCCTTGCTAAGTAATTTCTCCCTCACATAGTGGTAATGAACCTCTATGTGTTTTGTCCTAGCATGATACACAGGATTAGCAGCTAAATGAAGTGAACTTGTATTATCACCAAATATGATAGGTGGCCTTATGTATAGGCCCAATTCTGAATAGAGTAACTTCAACCATATTGATTCTTGAGTGGCATTGGCTAGCCCTCTGTACTCTGCCTCAGTAGATGATAGAGCCACTGTGGGTTGTTTCTTGGATGACCAAGAAATAGGTTTATCACCTGCAAAGCATATGTAACCAGATGTACTCCTCCTGTCATCCTTGCATCCTGCCCAATCTGCATCTGAGTATACCTTGATGTCAATGTCTGATGAATATGGATAATACAAACCATGATTTTGTGTTCCCTTTAGGTACTTTACTATCTTCTTGGCTGCCTCCAAATGTGGTACTCTTGGCTTATGCATAAATTGACTAAGTACACTAACACCATATGAGATATCAATCCTAGTTAAGGTAGCATAATTGAGACTACCTACCAAACTTTGGTAACCTGTAATATCCTTGAGTTCTTCTCCTTCATGTGCACTGAGTTTGTGGTTGACCTCCATAGGAATGTTTGAGACTTTAGCTTCCTGCAAGTTAAACTTCTTGACCATGTCCTGAATGTACTTCTTCTGAGTAATGTATATACCTGAATTTGTGTAGACCAATTCAAGCCCTAGGAAGTACTTCAATAATCCAAGATCATTGATCTTGAATTCCTTCATCATTTGACCTTTGATGTGTCTAATTCCTTGAACATCATTTCCTGTAATAATGATGTCATCAACATAGACACACAAGTATATTACCTCTGAATTGTTCTTCTTTATAAACAATGAAGTATCTGCTTTACTCATCACAAATCCTTGATCCAAGAGATAGGTTGTCAACCTATAGTTCCATGCTCTAGGTGCCTGCTTCAATCCATACAGAGCTTTCTTCAATTTGCAAACATGATTTACCTTATTAGGATCCTCATAGCCAGGTGGTTGTGACATGTAGACCTCTTCAGATATCCATCCATTCAAGAATGCATTCTTTACATCCAATTGGTACATGTTCCAATTCTTGGATGCAGCTACACTCACCATAATTCTGATAGTTGGCATCTTTGCCACAGGAGAAAATGTCTCCTCATAATCAATGCCTTGGGTTTGTGCAAAACCCTTGGCTACCAACCTAGCTTTGTACCTGCTTATTGTACCATCTGAGTTCCTTTTGAGTTTGTAGATCCATCTGGATCCTATCACCTTCATGGAGTCCTTCTTGGGTACCAAGTCCCAAGTATCACTCTCCTTGAGAGCCTCCATTTCTTCATCCATTGCTTCCTTCCATTCTGGTTTAGTAATGGCTTCCTCAAATGTACCTGGTTCTTCACTTAAGATATCCTTTGCAAGATATACAGAGTGCTTGGTTACAAGTGAAGTATCATAACCATACCTAATAGGTTTCTTCTTTTCCCTTGAAGATCTCCTCATAGCTTGAGTTGAGGATTCTGGATTGTCTTCAAGTTGCTTCATCTTCATCTTCCCTTTGGATTTCCAAGCTTTGAATTCTTCAATGTTGATGGTGTCTTCATCATCTGAGCTTGTGTCCTCATTCTGAGTTGGTTCTTGCCTGACAAGCTTTGGAAAGTCTTCTTCCATATCATAAGGTAGGCTCACTTTCCTGCACTCATTATCATACCATGAATCATTTTCATCAAAGATGACATCTCTGCTTACCTTGAAGCCTTTGTTTGAGGGGTTATAGAACCTGTATCCTTTCTGATTCAAATCATAACCAATAAAGATACACTTCTCAGCCTTAGGGTCTAGCTTTCCCCTTACCTGTGAGGGAATATGCACATATGCAACACACCCAAAGATCTTGCAATGATCAAGAGATGGTCTCTTACCATGCCAAGCCTCATAGGGTGTCATTCCATCAAGTGTCTTTGATGGCAACCTGTTGATCAAGTATGTGGCAGTAGATACACTCTCTGCCCAAAGATAATTTGGTAGTTTCTTCTCATTAAGCATAGACCTAGCTGTCTCCACAATGAGTCTATTTCTTCTTTCAGCTACCCCATTTTGTTCAGGTGAGTACCTTGTGGTAATCTCCCTCTTGATGCCTCTTTCCTGCAAGAAGTCTTCAAAGTCATTGGAGAAGTATTCTCCACCACCATCAGACCTTAACCTCTTCAATTGTCTACCTGTTTGATTCTCTACTAATGCAAGATACCTTTTGAAGCAATTAAATACTTCATCTTTATGTTTCATGAAGTACAAGACAGTCCATCTGCTATAATCATCTATAAAAGATACATAGTACCTTGACCCAGATATGGATGGCTCCTTGCTTGGTCCCCACACATCTGTATGCACCAATTCCAAGTAATCTTCATGCATAAATCCTTTCTTGGTATATGGCAACCTGTGTGACTTACCAAATTGACAAGCCCCACACTTGTATATCATGTGTTGCTTGGATACATTAGGTATCCCAAGCACACATTGATCTCTGCTCATCTGCTTTATGGTTCTCTCTCCAATGTGACCCAATCTCTTGTGCCACATCTCCAATTCTGATAGGGTTTGGTCCCTATAGTTGTACAAGGCAATATTTTTAGTATCCTCAAGTTCAAAGGTAAACAATCTACCTGACTTCTCTCCCTTGGCTATCCTTCTGAATCCATGTCTTGGATCCTCCACAAATGCACCATGTTGAGTGAACCTGACCTGTAGACCTTTTTCAACAATCTGACCTACACTCATCAGATTCTTGGTGATTGTTGGGACATACAATACTCTGCTTAGCAAATTCTGATTACCATCACTTGTTTTGACATTACCTACTTTAACCACTGAGTGTTTAGTGTCATCACCTGTCTGCACTTGGTGCTTGCCTTTAGGTTCTTCCAAATCAGAGAGTAAGGCAACATTCCCAGCTACATGGTTAGAGCAACCTGAATCAATATAGAACAAATGATCATCATTGATACCTGATTTAGATGTCATGTTCATAATCAACAAGGAATCATCTTGATCCTCTGCATAATTGTTGTAATCCTTTCTGTTCCTGTATCCTCCTTGATAATTTCCATTGTGATTGTAGCTATTGTTGTAGTTGTTGTTGTAATTATTGTTGTAGCCATGGTAGCCTTGAGATTGATTGAACCTGCCTCTGCCTTGGGAGTATCCTCCTCTTTGGTGACCTCTTCCTCTTTGATTCTTGTAGTTCTTGTAGCATTCATCTGTAGTATGGTTAGACAAGCCACAAATATTGCATGGAGATTGATTATAGGGTCTCCCCCTACCTGACTTACCTCCTCTGCCCCTACCTCTAGATGATCTACCTCTCCCTGCATAGTTTGCTTGGGAGGTGGATCCTTCATCATCAGCCTTCTTGCTTTTACCCTTGTCTTTAGACTTCTTATCTGTATATAGGGCAGAGGGATTGTTACCTTTTGATTGCTCTCCATTCTTTGTGATCTTGGCTTCATGTGTGAAGAGTTGTCCAATCAGAGTGGTTAGATCAGGTGCTTGGATGTCCATGTACAAGTCCATTGCAGTGGTAAAGCTCTCCCACTTGTCATCTGCTTTGAGTCCATTGATCACTTGTCTGACTATTTGCTCTTCTTCAATCTCTTCTCCAACACTTGCAAGTTGATCTGCTATGTCTTTGACTTTGGTGACAAAATCTGAAACACATTGTTTTGATTGCTTCCTAAGAGTTGTAAACTCAATCCATAGCTGATTCTTTCTGGCCCTTGTGCTTGATGAGAAGTATGTTGACAAGGTCTCCCAAGTCTCTTGGGAAGTCTTACAGTTCCTAACATGAGGTAGAAGGAAATCAGA
>CM035421.1:79118222-79120722 GCA_020310875.1 Ceratopteris richardii | reverse complement strand
GGAGAGCAGATACAAGAAGATTTGAAGAGTTCTTTATCAAAGAAGGAGGAAGCTGAGGTGTTCAACAACCAAAGTCATCAGAAGAGTATTTCGAAGTTGCTCCCAAGGGTAAAGGTCTACAAAAGGTATCAATCTTTAACCTTACACTTACAGGTTGAAGCAGAAGCAAGGATACCATGGCAGATCATGTGTCCATTGACAAATTGGACAGAGATAACTATCCTGCTTGGGTAATGAGGATGGAGGCCTTACTTATGAGTAAGGACTTAATGGTATATGTGACAGGTGAAGAGGAGAAGCCTAAATTTGAAGATGAAAGTCATCCAAGGAAGGAAGAGCTAGAAGCTTTGAAGCTATGGCAGAAGAGAGATGCAAGTGCAAGAGCTTATATATACAACACTATTACAGATCATTTATTGCCACACATCAGAGGTTTAGAAACAGCTGAAGATATTTGGAATGCTTTGGAAGATCACTTCCAAAACACCACTAAAGCTAGGAAAGCTAGCTTATGGTCAGAGTTCACCACATTCAAGAAGAAGCAAAATCAGAACATTAGTGATTATGTCACTAAGATGAAAGACTTGGCAGATAGCCTTGGATCTATTGATGAGGATATTGAAGATCATAGGTTGATAGCTCAATTACTTGCAGGATTAAGAGGTGATGAAAGGTGGAAGCCTTTTGTACTTTCAACAGAACTCTCATTAAACCATTATGTGCCAGAATTGAATCAATTACTTGGATTGATGCTTACATTTGAGCAAGACTTAAAGTCAGATGGAGACAAAGGTCAAAGTTCTGCAATGTATGTGAAGAACAAAAAGAAAGGAGATAAAGGCAAAGCAAAGGATGAAGAAGAGTCAACAACTCAAGCAAATTATGCAAGAGGAAGAGGTTTTGGCAGAGGCAAAGGTCGAGGTAATGGAAGAGGTAGAGGTAATCAGAACAATAACAAGAAGACATGTTGGATTTGTGGATTGAGCAATCATCTAGCATATGATTGTTGGCACAATCAACAAGGAGCAAGCCAAAATCAGAACAACAATGGCAGAGGAAGAGGTGGAAGGTTTCAGAATCAATTTCAAAGAGGAAGACATAATTCAAGAGGAAGTTTTGGTAGAGGTGGTGGAAGAAATTGGAATCAGAACCAATCATACAACACTACATATTACAATTATGCAAATGATACCCAGAATGACAACCATACAACATTGATGATGAATTCAATTAGTTCATCAGAGAAGGAGGATCTCAAGGTGTTCTATATTGACTCTGGTTGTTCAAATCATTTATCAGGTAATATAGAATTATTGTCAGAATTGGAAGAAGGAAATTCAAGTCATACAGTACAAACAGGTGACAATACAAAACATAATGTGCATTCAATTGGAAAAGTGAAGTGCAGGAGTGGAGCTGATTTATTAACAAATGTTTTGTATGTTCCAACAATACCAAAGAATTTGATTAGTGTTGGACAAATAGTGGAAAAAGGTTTTCAAGTCAGATTTACAAATGAAGGGGTATTTGTTGAAGATCCAGAGGATGCATACAAACCCATTGTTTGTGGTAAGAAGGAAGGTAGACTTTTTACTCTCAAAGTGCAAGGAAATGTTGGTCAAGCCCTAATTACACATGGTGATGAAGTAATTACAGAGTTAGATCTTTGGCATAAAAGATTGGGACATTTCAATGAAAGAGGAATCAAAACTATGGTGGAGAATCAATCTGTATTGGGACTACCAAATGTAAAGAATCAACATATGATATACAAGTGTGAAGCTTGTCAGATGGGAAAAGCTCATAGACAACCATTTCAGAAGAAAGGTTTCAAGCATGATGGTTTGCTTGAACTCATACATACAGATGTATGGGGACCAACAAAAGAAGGTTCAATAAATGGATCTAGGTATTATGTTTTGTTTATTGATGATGCTACAAGGTGGATAACCCTTTATGTTCTAAAGGAAAGATCAGAAGTCTTTGGAGCCTTCAAACATTTTCATGCTTATGCAGAAAGAGTTACAGGCCACAAACTCAAGAGGCTAAGGTCTGATGGAGGGGGAGAATACTTCTCCCAAGAATTTAATGACTATCTTTGGAATGCAGGTATCAAGAGAGAGATAACTTGCAGGTATACACCTCAACATAATGGGGTGGCAGAAAGGAGGAATAGAACATTGGTTGAATTTGCAAGAGCAATGTTAAAGGAAAAGAATTGCCCTAATTATCTTTGGGCTGAGGCTGTAAATACAGCCACATACCTTGTGAATAGGTTACCATGTGGAGCTTTGAATGGTATGACCCCTTATGAAGCTTGGTGGGGTAAGAAACCAACACTTGATCATTGTAAAGTGTTTGGGTCAATTGCCTATGCTTATGTACCATCACAACTCAGACATAAGCTTGAACCAAAGGCAGAAAAATATGTGTTTATTGGGTATGATGAAAAACAAATGGGTTATAGACTATGGAGTCCTTTAACTAAACATTTTATTGT
>CM035421.1:79100722-79110722 GCA_020310875.1 Ceratopteris richardii | reverse complement strand
GATGCTTTGGCAAGGTCTTACCTTCTTAACTCTATATCTGATTTCCTTTTACCTCATATAAGGAACTGTAAGACTTCCCAAGAGACTTGGGAAACTCTATCAACATATTTCTCTTCCAACACAAGGGCCAGGAAGAATCAACTGTGGATTGAATTCACAACCCTTAGGAAGCAGCCCAAGCAATCAGTCTCAGAGTATGTGACCAAGATTAAAGATGTGGCAGACCAATTAGCAAGCATTGGAGAGGAGATTGAAGAGGAGCAAATAGTCAGGCAAGTAACAAATGGACTCAAGGCAGATGATAAGTGGGAAAGCTTTACCACTGCAATGGACCTCTACATGGACATGCATACCCCAGATCTCACAACACTTATGGGCCAACTATTCACACATGAAGCAAAGTTTACAAAGGCAGGAGATCAATCAAAAGGTAACAACCCCTCTCCTCTATATACTGATAAGAAAGTTAAGGATAAAAGTAAAGGGAAGAAGTAGGAAGAAGAAGGCTCTACCTCCCAAGCTAATTATGCAGGGAGAGGTAGATCTTCAAGAGGAAGAGGCAGAGGAGGTAAGTCAGGTAGGGGGAGACCCTACAATTCATCACCATGCAACATTTGTGGATTGTCCAATCATACCACAGATGAATGCTACAAGAACTACAAGAATCAGAGAGGAAGAGGCTACTCAAGAGGTGGATACTCTCAAGGGAGAGGCAGGTTCAACCAACACCAAAGCTACAATGGATACAACAATCAATACAACAACAATTATAACCACAACCACAATGGAAACTATCAAGGTGGATTCAGAAATAGAAGGGATTACAACAACTACACAGAGGAGCAAGATGACTCCCTATTGATCATGAATATGACCTCCAAGGCAGGTACAAATGATGATCATTTATTTTATATTGACTCAGGATGTTCTAACCATGTAGCTGGCAATGTGGCACTACTCTCTGATTTGGAAGAACCCAAGGGCAAACATCAGGTACAAACAGGTGATGACACTAAACATTCTGTTGTAAAGATTGGAAATGTGAAGACATGTGATGGTAACCAGAACCTATTGAGCAGGGTACTCTATGTACCAACCATCACCAAGAATCTAATGAGTGTTGGTCAGATTGTGGAGAAAGGTTTGCAGGTCAGGTTCACTCAACATGGAGCATATGTGGAGGACCCAAGACATGGTTTCAAAAGAGTTGCCAAGGGAGAGAAATCAGGTAGATTGTTTACTTTTGAGCTAGAAGAAACAAAGAACATTGCCTTATATAATTACAAGGATCAAACACTTTTAGAGTTAGAAATATGGCACAAGAGGTTAGGTCACATAGGTGAAAGAACCCTAAAGCAAATGTGCAGGGATCAATGTGTGCTTGGGATACCTAATGTATCCAAGCAACACATGATTTACAAGTGTGGAGCATGTCAGTTTGGTAAGTCTCACAGGTTGCCCTATTCAAGGAAAGGTTTCATGCATGAAGACTACCTAGACTTGGTACACACAGATGTTTGGGGACCTAGCAAGGATCCTTCCATTTCAGGTTCAAGGTATTATGTGTCCTTCATTGATGACTATAGCAGGTGGACCATCTTATACTTTATGAAGCATAAAGATGAAGTGTTTAATTGTTTCAAGAGGTATCTTGCACTTGTTGAAAACCAAACAGGAAGAAGCTTGAAGAGGCTAAGGTCAGATGGAGGAGGAGAATACTTCTCCAATGAGTTTGAAGATTTCTTGCAGGAAAGAGGCATCAAGAGGGAGATAACCACAAGGTACTCACCTGAACAAAATGGAGTAGCTGAAAGAAGAAATAGACTCATTGTAGAAACAGCTAGGTCTATGCTTAATGAAAAGAAGTTGCCAAATTATCTTTGGGCAGAGAGTGTATCTACTGCCACCTATCTTATTAACAGGTTGCCATCCAAATCACTTGATGGCATGACACCATATGAAGCTTGGCATGGTAAGAGACCTTCTCTGGATCATTGCAAAATCTTTGGTTGTGTAGCATATGTGCATATTCCCTCACAGGTAAGGGGAAAGCTAGACCCTAAAGCTGAAAAATGTATCTTCATTGGTTATGATTTGAACCAAAAGGGATACAGATTCTACAACCCAACAAAGTAAAGGCTTCAAGGTAAGCAGAGATGTCATCTTTGATGAGAATGACTCATGGTATGAGAATGAATGCAGGAAGGTTAGTCTACCCTATGATATGGAAGAAGATTTCCCAAAGCTCACCAAGGAGGAACCAATCCAGAAAGATGAATCAAGCTCAGATGATGATGATACAATAAACCTTGAGGAGTTCAAGGCATGGAAGTCCAAAGGAAAGATGAAGATGAAGAAGCTAGAGGATACACCAGAATCCTCAACTCAAGCAATGAGGAGAGATCTCAGAGAGAAAAGAAGAAACCTATCAGATTTGGGTATGATACATCACTTGTAACTAAACATTCTGTATATCTTGCAAAGGACTTGTTGAATGAAGAACCAGGTACCTATGAAGAAGCAATCACCAAACTAGAATGGAAAGGAGCTATGGATGAAGAAATGGAAGCTCTCAAGGAGAGTGATACTTGGGACTTGGTACCCAAGAAGGACTCTATGAAGGTGATAGGATCCAGATGGATCTACAAGCTAAAGAGAAATTCAGATGGAACAATAAACAGGTACAAAGCTAGGTTGGTTGCCAAGGGTTTTGCACAAACCCAAGGCATTGATTATGAGGAGACATTTTCTCCTGTGGCTAAGATGCCAACTATCAGAATATTGGTGAGTGTAGCTGCATCCAAGAATTGGAACATGTACCAATTAGATGTCAAGAATGCTTTCTTGAATGGATGGATATCTGAAGAAGTCTACATGTCACAACCACCTGGCTATGAAGATCCCAAGAAGGTAAATTATGTTTGTAAATTGAAGAAGGCTCTATATGGATTGAAGCAGGCACCTAGAGCATGGAATTACAGGTTGACAACCTACCTCCAAGACCAAGGATTTGTGATGAGCAAAGCTGATACTTCTCTGTTCATAAAGAGAAGTAGTAAAGAGGTAATCTACTTGTGTGTTTATGTTGATGACATCATCATTATAGGAAATGATGTCAATGGGATTAGACACATCAAAGGACAGATGATGAAGGAATTCAAGATTAATGATCTTGGATTATTGAAGTACTTCTTAGGTCTTGAGTTAGTCTACACCAACTCACGCATATATATCACTCAAAAGAAGTATGTACAGGATATGGTCAAGAAGTTTGGCTTGCAGGATGCTAAAGTCTCAACTACTCCAATGGAGGTCAACCTAAAGCTAAGTGCTCATGAAGGGGAAGAAATACAAGACATTATAGGATATCAAAGCATGGTAGGTAGTTTGAATTATGCTACCTTGACAAGAATTGACATAGCATATGGAGTTAGTGTGCTAAGCCAAGCACAAACCAAGGGTACCTCACCTAGAGGCAGCAAAGAGAATCTTGAAGTACCTCAAAGGAACTCAAAGCCATGGTTTGTACTTTCCTTATACATCAGATATTGATATTAAAGTGTATTCAGATGCAGATTGGGCAGGATGCAAGGATGATAGGAGAAGCACATCAGGCTACATTTGTTTTGCAGGAGATAAACCTATTTCTTGGTCAGCCAAGAAGCAACCTACAATGGCATTGTCATCCACTGAAGCAGAGTATAGAGGGCTTGCCAATGCCACTCAAGAAGCTATCTGGTTGAAGCTCTTGTATACAGAGTTAGGTCTATACACTAGACCTCCAATCATATTTGGAGATAACACTAGCTCTCTTCACCTTGCAGCTAATCCAATATATCATGCTAGAACCAAACACATAGAGGTTCATTACCACTATGTGAGAGAGAAGTTACTAAGCAAAGAGATTCAATTGACTTATGTGTCTACTAATATGCAATGTGCAGATTTACTCACTAAAGCATTGGATGGAAACAAACTATGCAGATTCAAATCCCTGATTGGATTGCAGGATGTGATTGAAGATTAAAGACAAAGACTTAAGCCAAAGTGTTTGGCTTGAGGGGGAGCTGTTGGTGCATTTCAAGCCTTCACACTTGGCTTGGAACTTTAGAAGAATGGCTTGGAACCCTTGAAGGATATCACTATGTGAAGCAAGAACCATAGGAACCTAGGCTTATGACTTATTACCATTTTATCTCTTGTAAAAGTCTAAATGACTTGGCATGTAAATGATCACACCTACTTGATTAGATTCATGGAAAATTAGATGGTGTAATTGGAGAGAATATCTCCCTACTTTTAGAGGAGTGATTATAGGAGATTTGAATTTGAATTCAAATTCAAATCTCAACTCATTCTCTATAAAAGATGCAATCAAAAAAGTCGCGAGTGTCCTTCATTTTTCCCGAGGCTAATACTCTTGATCATTGAGTGTGTGAGTGCTACACTATAGCCTACACATCTCCAACTCATTAGGCTACATCTATCAAGCCAATGAGATTGTACATTCATGTGAACTAATAGAAAGATTTACATTCACTATCTCTGGTTTTCTCTGAGTCATCTACTCCAAGTCTGTCATCTTCAACAGAGCATATATCAGGATCTACTGAACCAAATCAAGTGATTCAAAGCATATTGGATTCAGCTCACAGTACTCTATACACCTACAAAGTATGAAGTCAATTGATTCAGCCATTACAGAGAAATCGCGCTCGAAGTGGACTCTGGTATTTTGTTGCAGTGTTCCTAAAAAGTCGGGGGTACATATAATTTTGCTAAACTTCTTTCTCAGAGTATAGTTTGTCATTTCCTCTCATTCCACTTGCAAATGGAAGCTTGTTAAGCTAATTTAATATGTCCAAAAGGAATTTGATCAATTGTAAGTGTGCTGGTCATACTGAGTGAAAGACTGAGCAGGTATCAATACCAAATTAGCAAGTTTTCTTGGATTCTTGAAGTCTCAAGTAGTCTATTTTGATTTGATCATTACCCATATCATTCGCAAAGTACATATATGCTTTCTTGGTATCATTTGGAAGCTAAGCAAGTGTACTAAGCATATCTGAAGCAAAGGAGGGCTGAAGCAAAGCAGGTTTAGCAGCTTCAACTCAATCTCTTGAGTGCATCCTACCATCTCTCCCAACATCTATCTATCTATCTATCTATCTATCTATCTATCTACCTATCTATCTATCTATCTATCTATCTATCTATCTATCTATCTATCTATCTATCTATCTATCTATCTATCTATCTATCTATCTATCTATCTATCTATCTATCTATCTATCTATCTATCTATCTATCTATCGATCTATCTATCTACCTATCTATCTATCTATCTATCTATCTATCTATCTATCTATCTGTCTATCTATCTATCTATCTGTCTGTCTATCAATCTATTTGTCTATCTATCTGTCTGTCTATCAATCTATCTGTCTATCTATTTATATTTAGAAATTATCAATAAGTTACAGTTTCCAAGTCTTTTCAAGAATGATTGTGCAAACCCAGCCTAATAATAGCAATTGTTCTGAACAGCGTCAACCAGGCTATGGAAACAATGTTGATGTATGAAACACCACAAGAAATGAATTAATGTGACACTAGAACACCTCTATGGTCACCATTAACTCATTGCCACTCCAAACTTTGAGAAATGATAGCCTAAAGTGAGAACTTTGCTTCTACAAAAATTCCTAGTCACTGAAATGACATACCTTCAGTATTTTGCTAATTTCTCCTAGCTCACATATTATTTCTCTATGAAACTTTATAGGCTGAAACTAGAAGAGTAGAGCTTTCCAACAAGCTATCATATGCATCAAACGGAGCTCTAGAACTCAAGTTATGGCCCTCACAAAATGACCCTGTATGACCTTCCAAAACTGGAAAACTTGCCTGTTTTAGTAAGAGCGCCTGTTTAAAATTAGAATTCGATGCCTAGCATCGACTTGCAACGAGAATTCGATGCCGGGCATCGACTTGGGATGTTTTTGGCCACTTTTCAGCAGGGATTCGATGCCGGGCATCGACTTCCCGCATAAAGTCTTGATCTTTTGGACACCAAAACTATAGGTGATTTCATGCACATTTACAATATGACTTATCAACTGGAATTCGATGCCAGGCATCGAGTTGCTCCAACAACATCATGTTTTTCAAACACTTCAGTATTGAATGAAAAATATAAATGAAAATATGACTTATCAACAGAGATTCGATGCCAGGCATCGAGTTGCTTGAAAACTTGATCTTTGTAACTCATCACACAGTAGGTAATCTTGGAGATGATGGAGAGAGGCTCATACACAGAACTTTACTCAGTTCTTCTCATAACTATAAAAAACTCAGAAGTTTTACAAATGCTTTCTCACTCAGAGAAGCCCGACTATACTCAGTCATACAAAAATGAGTTCTTCTCACTTTCTCATTGTCTTCCTCCTTCTTCTCTCACTCTCTACGCGTCAGTTAATACTAACTAACTTATATAGATTTTCTCATTCCCGTAACTTTTGAAAAAACTTCTAGAACTAAAGTGAACTAACTTTACAAGTATAATACATTTGTGAATTTGTCCCTTCACATAGGCATGGGGTTTTCTTCCTAAGACTTTGACCTTCAAATATATGTCCAATTAGTGAGTGTTTCTCCAACAGCTCCCCCTCAATCACTAATTGACATTCCCTGTCTCTTCATATCATCTTCTTTTCTTTTACTCCTGCCATGCTTTTGAATCTGCTGGTCTTCACACCATCCAAGCTCTTTGTCATTATGTCTGCTAATTGATCTTTAGTAGAAATGTATTCCACTTCAATCTCCTTCTCCATTACCTTTTCTCTGAGAAAATGATACTGTATCTCTATGTGCTTTGTTCTTGCATGAAATACTGGATTTGCTGCAAGATAAAGTGAACTCATATTATCTCCATGTATTGTAGGTGTACCTTGATCAATGCCTAAGCTCTTGAACAATGTCTGCATCCATATGACTTCCTTAGCTGCTTCCACAAGTCCTTTGTACTTTGCTTCAGTTGATGATAATGCTACTGTATGTTGTTTCTTGGAACACCAACTTACAAGCTTATCACCAATGTATATCATGTAACCATGAGTTGATCTCCTGTCATCTTGATTACCTGCCCAGTCTGAGTCACTGTAGGCTCTCAACTTCAAATCTGATGTAAAAGGATAATATAATCCTTCCTTTATAGTTCCTTTGATATATCTGAGAACTCTTTGACCTGCAATCCAATGTGGGTCCTTTGGACAATGCATGAATTGTGACAAAACTCCCACTGCATAACTAAGATCAGGTCTTATTAGTGTAGCATAAATCAAACTACCCACAAGAGATTGATACTTCCTCATATCTTTGTATTCTGCACCATCATATTTACTGAGCTTGTGATTAACTTCAAGTGGAGTTGAAGCTTCTCTGCAATTTTCCATATCAAACTTCTTCAACAAGTTCAGAAGATACCTTTCTTGTGACACATATATGCCATGATCTGTATAAGTAACTTCCATTCCAAGAAAGTATGATAACTTTCCTAGGTCACTGATCTTAAACTCTTCCTCAAGTAATCTCTTTACCTCCTTGATTCCTTCATCTGAAGTACCTGTGATTATAATGTCATCTACATAAATACAAATGTAGATTGTACCTTCCTCTGTTCTTTTGATAAGTAGACTTGAATCTGCTTTTGAACTTTGATATCCAAGATCATTGAGATACTTCACCAGTCTATAGTTCCAAGCTCTTGGAGCTTGCTTCAATCCATACAATGCTCTTCTCAACCTGCAAACAAAATTTGGATACCTGGAATCTATAAATCCTTGAGGTTGTTCCATGTATACCTCATCTGATATGTATCCATTCAAGAATGCATTCTTTATATCCAATTGACTTAGGGTCCATCCTTTTGAAGCTGCAATAGCAATGATTGTCCTTATAGTTGACATCTTAGCTACAGGACTGAATGTCTCATCATAATCTATGCCATAGGTCTGGGCATAGCCTTTCACCACCAATCTAGCTTTGTATCTGGCTATACTTCCATCTGCAAGCTTCTTCACTTTATAAACCCATTTATTTCCAATAACTTTCTTACCATTTGGTTTAGGAACAAGTTCCCATGTCTTGTTCTCCTCCAGTGCATTGAACTCTTCCTTCATTGCTTCTTCCCATTGCTTTTTACCTTTAGCTTCATCATAGTTCTGAGGTTCTTCATCATCTTTGACCATATATGCATAGTTCTTCTGAGTTATGTAAGAAGTATCATAAGAATACCTTCTGGTTGTCTCCTTGTCCTGCTTGACCTTCTTGGTTCACATTCTTCATAAGTTTCTAGATACACCTCTTCATCAAATATAGGAGCTTCTTCATTCATTCTTGTTAATCCACTTCTGGATGTACTTGCTTGCATATAGTCTTCATCTCTATTCACCTGCACAATTGATTTTCCTTTCTCACATCTTCTTACCTCTTCTTCAAATTCTTCAGCTGTATGACTTTGATCTGCATACCAACTTTTCTGTTCATCAAATGTAACATCTCTAGAAACAATAAATTGTTTGGTTAGAGGATTCCACAATCTGTAACCCATCTGCTTTTCATCATAACCAATGAACACATATTTTTCTGCCTTTGGTTCAAGTTTATGCCTAAGTTGTGATGGCACATAAGCATATGCAATTGATCCAAACACTCTACAATGATCTAGTGTTGGTTTCTTACCCCACCAAGCTTCATATGGAGTCATTCCATTCAGAGCTGCACATGGTAATCTATTCACAAGATATGTAGCTGTATTTACAGCCTCAGCCCAAAGATAATTTGGACAGTTCTTCTCCTTTAGCATAGCTCTAGCAAACTCAACCAAAGTCCTGTTCCTTCTTTCTGCTACACCATTTTGTTGTGGTGTATACCTGCAAGTTATTTCTCTCTTAATACCTGCATTCCAAAGATAATCATTGAACTCTTGGGAGAAGTATTCTCCCCCTCCATCAGACCTCAGTCTCTTAAGCTTTTGACCTGTGACTCTCTCTGCATATGCATGAAAATGCTTGAAAGCTCCAAACACTTCTGATCTTTCCTTCAAAACATATAATGTTATCCATCTTGTAGCATCATCAATGAAAAGAACATAATACCTTGAGCCACTGATAGATCCTTCTTTTGTTGGTCCCCATACATCTGTATGAATGAGCTCAAGTACTCCATCATGTTTGAATCCTTTCTTTTGAAATGGTAACCTGTGTGCTTTACCCATTTGACATGCTTCACATTTATAAACCATATGTTGACTTTGCACATTTGGTAATCCTAGTACAGACTGATTAGCAACCATAGCTTTAATTCCTCTTTCATTGAAATGACCTAATCTCTTATGCCAGAGATCAAGTTCTGTAATCACTGCTTCACCATGTGTGAGCAAAGCTTGACCAATGTTCCCTTGCACTCTTAAAGTAAAGAGTCTACCTTCTTTCTTACCAGAGACAATCTGATTATATCCATTCTCTGGATCTTCCACAAATACTCCTTCATTTGTAAACCTGACTTGAAAACCTTTTTCAACTATCTGTCCCACACTAATCAAGTTTTTAGGTATTGTAGGAACATACAAAACATTGGTTAGCAAATATGCTCCACTCTTGCATTTCACTTTTCCAATTGAATGTACACTATGTCTTGTATTATCACCAGTTTGAACTGTGTGACTAGAAATGCCTTTTTCCAAATCTGACATCAATTCTATGTTTCCTGACAAATGATTAGAACATCCAGAGTCAATGTAAAATACCTTTAGATCTTCTTTGTCTGATATGCTGATTGAATTCATCATCAATGATGTATGACTTTCATTCTGTGTGTCATTTGCATAGTTGTAGTAGGTGGTGTTGTAGGATTGATTCTGTCCCCAACTTCTTCCTCCACCTCTACCATAGCCTCCTCTTTGACTTTGTCTACCTCTTTGAAAATTACTTTGATA
>CM035421.1:79083222-79095722 GCA_020310875.1 Ceratopteris richardii | reverse complement strand
CTCTCAAATTCTAGCCATAGTTTGATTAACTATGGACTTAGATATCTCCAAAAGGATTTCACAAAAGATCTATCACACAGAGAGAAAACACAGAAACATCGGGCGCAATTTTTCCTTCTATTTCTCAAAATTACAACTGAGTAAGGATAGATAGTTCAACTCACTTCACACATGTCTAACGACATTTTCTTCTTCTCAATACACACATCTCATAATCTCCTACTGTCTTTCCTTGTCTTCTCTCTATATCATCTCATAATCTCCTACTGTCTCTCCTTGTCTTCTCTCTATATGCCCCGACATTTTTCCAAAAGTATTTATAGGCATTTATGTACAGACTTTTTATCAAAGCATAAGTATATGTAACCTATGTCTTAACTAATATACATATGTGTACATGTCTTTCACTCTGTGAATATATCCATCTTCTTTGCTTCAAATCTTCAATTGGTGATTGGTCTGCACCAACAGCTCCCCCTCAATCATCAATTGAGGTTTCTCTTATCTTCTTTATACCTGCCATATCTTTAAACTTCTGTAGCTTTGGTCCATCCAAGCTCTTTGTAAGCATATCAGCTATCTGATCTTTTGTTGAAGTATGTATGACCTCAATCTCCTTATCCATCACCTTCTCTCTTAGAAAGTGATACTGTATCTCAATGTGTTTAGTCCTGGCATGAAAAACAGGATTAGCAGCTAGATATAATGAACTCATGTTATCACCATAAATGATAGGTGTGTTCTGTATAGTATCAAAACTCTTCATGAGAGTCTTGAGCCAAATCACTTCTTTTGCTGCTTCAACCATGCCTTTGTATTCTGCTTTTGTAGATGACAAAGCAACTGTATGCTGCTTCTTTGAGCACCAAGAGATTAACTTACCTCCCACATAGCACATGTATCCATAGGTTGATCTTCTATCATCTGGATTACCTGCCCAATCTGCATCACTATAGATCTTGATGTTTGTATCTGATGTGAACCCATAATACAAACCTTCTTTGAGTGTACCCTTAATATACCTTGTTGATGTATGAAACACCACAAGAAATGAATTAATGTGACACTAGAACACCTCTATGGTCACCATTAACTCATTGCCACTCCAAACTTTGAGAAATGATAGCCTAAAGTAAGAACTTTGCTTCTACAGAAATTCCTAGTCACTGAAATGACATACCTTCAGTATTTTGCTAATTTCTCCTAGCTCAAGTATTATTTCTTGATGAAACTTTATAGGCTAAAACTAGAAGAGTAGAGCTTTCCAAAAAGCTATCATATGCATCAAACGGACTTCTAGAACTCAAGTTATGGCCTTCACAAGATGACCCTGTATGACCTTCCAAAACTGGAAAACTTGCCTGTTTTAGTAAGAGCGCCTGTTTAAAATTAGAATTCGATGCCTAGCATCGACTTGCAACGAGAATTCGATGTCGGGCATCGACTTGGGATGTTTTTGGCCACTTTTCAGCAGGGATTCGATGCCGGGCATCGACTTCCCGCATAAAGTCTTGATCTTTTGGACACCAAAACTAGAGGTGATTTCATGCACACATAGAATATGACTTATCAACTGGAATTCGATGCCAGGCATCGAGTTGCTCCAACAACATCATGTTTTTCAAACACTTTAGTACTGAATGAAAAATATAAAAGAAAATATGACTTATCAACAGAGATTCGATGCCAGGCATCGAGTTGCTTGGAAAACTTGATCTTTGTAACTCATCACACAGTAGGTAATCATGGAGATGATGGAGAGAGGCTCATACACAGAACTTTACTCAGTTCTTCTCATAACTATAAAAAACTCAGAAGTTTTACAAATGCTTTCTCACTTAGAGAAGCTCGACTATACTCAGTCATACAAAAATGAGTTCTTCTCACTTTCTCTCTCTCTTCGCGTCAGTTGATACAAACTAACTTATATAGATTTTCTCATTCCCGTGATTTTTAAAAAACTTCTAGAACTAAAGTGAACTAACTTTACAAGTATGATACACGTGAATTTGTCCCTTCACATAGGCATGGGGTTTTCTTCCTAAGATTTGAACTTCAAATATATGTCCAATTAGTGATTGTTTCTCCAACAGCTTCCCCTCAATCACTAATTGACATTCCCTATTTCTTCATATCATCTTCTTTTCTTTTACTCCTGCCATGCTTTTGAATCTGCTGGTCTTCACACCATCCAAGCTCTTTGTCATTATGTCTGCTAACTGATCTTTAGTAGAAATGTACTCCACTACAATCTCCTTCTCCATTACCTTTTCTCTGAGAAAATGATACTGTATCTCTATGTGCTTTGTCCTTGCATGAAATACTGGATTTGCTGCAAGATAAAGTGAACTCATATTATCTCCATGTATTGTAGGTGTACCTTGATCAATGCCTAAGCTCTTGAACAATGTCTGCATCCATATGATTTCCTTAGCTGCTTCCACAAGTCCTTTGTACTCTGCTTCAGTTGATGATAATGCTACTGTATGTTGTTTCTTTGAACACCAACTTACAAGCTTATCACCAATGTATATCATGTAACCATGAGTTGATCTTCTGTCATCCTGGTTACCTGCCCAGTCTGAGTCACTATAGGCTCTCAACTTCAAATCTGATGTAAAAGGATAATATAATCCTTCCTTTATAGTTCCTTTGATATATCTGAGAACTCTTTGACCTGCAATCCAATGTGGGTCCTTTGGACAATGCATGAATTGTGACAAAACTCCCACTGCATAACTAAGATCAGGTCTTGTTAGTGTAGCATAAATCAAACTACCCACAAGAGATTGATACTTCCTCATATCTTTGTAGTCTGCACCATCATATTTACTGAGCTTGTGATTAACTTCAAGTGGAGTTGAAGCTTCTCTGCAATTTTCCATATCAAACTTCTTCAATAGATTCAGAAGATACCTTTCTTGTGATACATATATGCCATGATCTGTATAAGTGACTTCCATTCCAAGAAAGTATGACAACTTTCCTAGGTCACTGATCTTGAACTCTTTCTCAAGTAATCTCTTTACCTCCTTGATTCCTTCATCTGAAGTACCTGTGATTATAATGTCATCTACATAAATACAAATGTAGATTGTACCTTCCTCTGTTCTTTTGATAAGTAGACTTGAATCTGCTTTTGAACTTTGATATCCAAGATCATCGAGATACTTCACCAATCTATAGTTCCAAGCTCTTGGAGCTTGCTTCAATCCATACAATGCTCTTCTCAACCTGCAAACAAAATTTGGATACCTGGAATCTATAAACCCTTGAGGTTGTTCCATGTATACCTCATCTGATATGTATCCATTCAAGAATGCATTTTTTATATCCAATTGACTTAGGGTCCATCCTTTTGAAGCTGCAATAGCAATGATTGTCCTTATAGTTGACATCTTAGCTACAGGACTGAATGTCTCATCATAATCTATGCCATAGGTCTGGGCATAGCCTTTCACCACCAATCTAGCTTTGTATCTGGCTATACTTCCATCTGCAAGCTTCTTCACTTTATAAACCCATTTATTTCCAATTACTTTCTTACCATTTGGTTTAGGAACAAGTTCCCATGTCTTGTTCTCCTCCAGTGCATTGAACTCTTCCTTCATTGCTTCTTCCCATTGCTTTTTACCTTTAGCTTCATCATAGTTCTGAGGTTCTTCATCATCTTTGACCATATATGCATAGTTCTTCTGAGTTATGTAAGAAGTATCATAAGAATACCTTTCTGGTTGTCTCCTTGTCCTGCTTGACCTTCTTGGTTCACATTCTTCATAAGTTTCTGGATACACCTCTTCATCAAATATAGGAGCTTCTTCATTCATTCTTGTTAATCCACTTCTGGATGTACTTGCTTGCATATAGTCTTCATCTCTATTCACCTGCACAATTGATTTTCCTTTCTCACATCTTCTTACCTCTTCTTCAAATTCTTCAGCTGTATGACTTTGATCTGCATACCAACTTTTCTGTTCATCAAATGTAACATCTCTAGAAACAATAAATTGTTTGGTTAGAGGATTCCACAATCTGTAACCCATCTGCTTTTCATCATAACCAATGAACACATATTTTTCTGCCTTTGGTTCAAGTTTATGCCTAAGTTGTGATGGCACATAAGCATACGCAATTGATCCAAACACTCTACAATGATCTAGTGTTGGTTTCTTACCCCACCAAGCTTCATATGGAGTCATTCCATTCAGAGCTGCACATGGTAATCTATTCACAAGATATGTAGCTGTATTTACAGCCTCAGCCCAAAGATAATTTGGACAGTTCTTCTCCTTTAGCATAGCTCTAGCAAACTCAACCAAAGTCCTGTTCCTTCTTTCTGCTACACCATTTTGTTGTGGTGTATACCTGCAAGTTATTTCTCTCTTAATACCTGCATTCCAAAGATAATCATTGAACTCTTGGGAGAAATATTCTCCCCCTCCATCAGACCTCAGTCTCTTAAGCTTTTGACCTGTTACTCTCTCTGCATATGCATGAAAATGCTTGAAGGCTCCAAACACTTCTGATCTTTCCTTCAAAACATATAATGTCATCCATCTTGTAGCATCATCAATGAAAAGAACATAATACCTTGAGCCACTGATAGATCCTTCTTTTGTTGGTCCCCATACATCTGTATGAATGAGCTCAAGTACTCCATCATGTTTGAATCCTTTCTTTTGAAATGGTAACCTGTGTGCTTTACCCATTTGACATGCTTCACATTTATAAACCATATGTTGACTTTGCACATTTGGTAATCCTAGTACAGACTGATTAGCAACCATAGCTTTAATTCCTCTTTCATTAAAATGACCTAATCTCTTATGCCAGAGATCAAGTTCTGTAATCACTGCTTCACCATGTGTGAGCAAAGCTTGACCAATGTTCCCTTGCACTCTTAAAGTAAAGAGTCTACCTTCTTTCTTACCAGAGACAATCTGATTATATCCATTCTCTAGATCTTCCACAAATACTCCTTCATTTGTAAACCTGACTTGAAAACCTTTTTCAACTATCTGTCCCACACTAATCAAGTTTTTAGGTATTGTAGGAACATACAAAACATTGGTTAGCAAATCTGCTCCACTCTTGCATTTCACTTTTCCAATTGAATGTACACTATGTCTTGTATTATCACCAGTTTGAACTGTGTGACTAGAAATGCCTTTTTCCAAATCTGACATCAATTCTATGTTTCCTGACAAATGATTAGAACATCCAGAGTCAATGTAAAATACCTTTAGATCTTCTTTATCTGATGTGTTGATTGAGTTCATCATCAATGATGTATGACTTTCATTCTGTGTGTCATTTGCATAGTTGTAGTAGGTGGTTTTGTAGGATTGATTTTGTCCCCAACTTCTTCCTCCACCTCTACCATAGCCTCCTCTTTGACTTTGTCTACCTCTTTGAAAATTACTTTGATATCTTCCACCTCGACCTCTGCTATTGTTGTTTTGATTCTGGTTTGATCCTTGTTGATTGTGCCAACAGTCATGAGCCAAATGATTACTCAATCCACAGATCCAGCAAGCCTTTTTGTTGTTATTTTGATTACCTCTTCCTCTTCCAAAACCTCTTGCTCTTCCTCTGCTAGTGCCTTTACCTCTTGCATAATAAGCTTGAGAACTAGACTCCTCTTCATCCTTTGCTTTACCTTTATCTCCTTTCTTCTTGTTCTTCATGTACATTGCAGAACTTTGTCCTTTATCTCCATCTCCCTTCAAGTCTTGCTCATATGTGAGCATCAAACCAAGCAACTGGTTCAAATCTGGAACATAATGATTTAATGAAAGTTCTGTTGATAAGACAAAAGGTTTCCACCTTTCATCTCCTCTCAAACCTGCAAGTAGTTGAGCAATCAATCTGTGATCTTCAACATCTTCATCTATGGATCCAAGACTATCTGCTAGATCCTTCATCTTAGTGACATAATCACTAATGGTTTGACTTGGCTTCTTCTTGAATGTTGTAAACTCTGACCATAGACTTGCTTTCCGTGCTTTAGTAGTGCTTTGGAAATGATATTCCAATGCATTCCATATATCTTCTGATGATTCCAATCCTCTGATGTGTGGTAGCAAATGATCTGAGATTGTATTGTAGATGTAGGCTTTTGCACTTGCATCCTTCTTCTGCCAATGCTTTAAAGCATCAAGTTCTTCTTTCTTTGGTCGGCTTTCATGTTGAAATACTGGCTTCTCTTCTTCACCTGTTACATATACCATGAGATCCTTACTCATAAGTAAGGCTTCCATTCTCATTACCCATGCGGGGTAATTATCTCTGTCCAGTTTGTCAATGGAGATATGATCTGCCATAGTTCTTTCCTTCTGCTGTAACTTGTGAGCTTAAAGGATAAAGGATAATACCTTTTGAAGTTCTTTGTGTATGAGGATACTTCAAAAATAATCTTTTGATGCCTTGTGTCTTCAAATGCTTCACCTTTCAAACTTTAATGGAAAACTTTACAAAACTTCTCGTACCTTTGTGGTCTTCTGCTCTCGAGAATCTTTCTGCTCTGATACCACTTGTTGATGTATGAAACACCACAAGAAATGAATTAATGTGACACTAGAACACCTCTATGGTCACCATTAACTCATTGCCACTCCAAACTTTGAGAAATGATAGCTTAAAGTAAGAACTTTGCTTCTACAGAAATTCCTAGTCACTGAAATGACATACCTTCAGTATTTTGCTAATTTCTCCTAGCTCAAGTATTATTTCTTGATGAAACGTTATAGGCTGAAACTAGAAGAGTAGAGCTTTCCAACAAGCTATCATATGCATCAAACGGACCTCTAGAACTCAAGTTACGGCCTTCACAAGATGACCCTGTATGACCTTCCAAAACTGGAAAACTTGCCTGTTTTAGTAAGAGCGCCTGTTTAAAATTAGAATTCGATGCCTAGCATCGACTTGCAACGAGAATTCGATGCCGGGCATCGACTTGGGATGTTTTTGGCCACTTCTCAGCAGGGATTCGATGCCGGGCATCGACTTCCCGCATAAAGTCTTGATCTTTTGGACACCAAAACTAGAGGTGATTTCATGCACACATAGAATATGACTTATCAACTGGAATTCGATGCCAGGCATCGAGTTGCTCCAACAACATCATGTTTTTCAAACACTTTAGTACTGAATGAAAAATATAAAAGAAAATATGACTTATCAACAGAGATTCGATGCCAGGCATCGAGTTGCTTGGAAAACTTGATCTTTGTAACTCATCACACAGTAGGTAATCATGGAGATGATGGAGAGAGGCTCATACACAGAACTTTACTCAGTTCTTCTCATAACTATAAAAAACTCAGAAGTTTTACAAATGCTTTCTCACTCAGAGAAGCTCGACTATACTCAGTCATACAAAAATGAGTTCTTCTCACTTTCTCTCTCTCTTCGCGTCAGTTGATACAAACTAACTTATATAGATTTTCTCATTCCCGTGATTTTTAAAAAACTTCTAGAACTAAAGTGAACTAACTTTACAAGTATGATACACTTGTGAATTTGTCCCTTCACATAGGCATGGGGTTTTCTTCCTAAGATTTGAACTTCAAATATATGTCCAATTAGTGATTGTTTCTCCAACATACCTCAACGCTCTTTGACCTGCAATCCAATGCTCTTTCCTAGGACAATGCATAAATTGAGACAAAACCCCTACTACATATGATAAATCAGGTCTAGTTAAAGTAGCATAGATAAGACTACCAACCAAACTCTGATATTGTCTCATGTCCTTGAATTCTTCACCTCCAAATTTACTTAATTTGTGATTCACCTCCATTGGTGTAGGTGCTACCCTGCAATCATCCATTTTAAACTTGATTAACAAGTTGTTCAAATACCTTTCTTGGGTCACAAATACTCCATGTTGAGTATATGTAATCTCCATGCCCAAGAAGTATGACAAGTCTCCCAAGTCACTTATTTTGAACTCCTTTTCCATTTGCTTCTTTAGTCTTTGTATTCCTTCCTCATCTGTACCTGTAAGGATTATATCATCAACATATATGCACATGTATATGAAACCATTATCACTTGCTTTGACAAGCAAGCTACTATCTGCTTTAGACACCTAAAATCCAAGTTCTTTCAAGAACTTTACAAGTCTATAATTCCATGCCCTTCAAGCCATACAAAGCTCTCTTGAGCTTGCACACATGATCAGGATACCTTTTATCTCTGAACCCTTGAGGTTGCTCCATGAATACATCATCTGAAATATAACCATTTAAAAAAGCTTTTTTTACATCAAGTTGACATAACTTCCAACCTTTACATGCAGCAATAGCTATAAGTGTCCTGATGGTTGTCATCTTTGCCACAGGACTATAAGTCTCATCATAGTCAACACCATATGTCTGAGCAAACCCTTTGACAACAAGTCTAGCTTTGTACCTAGACACACTTCCATCTGCAAATCTTTTTGTCTTATAAACCCACTTACATCCAATGATCTTCTGACTATTTGGTTTTGGAACCAAATCCCATGTTTGATTCTCCAACAATGCATCAAATTCTTCCTGCATAGCTTTCTCCCAATTTTCTTTACCTTTTGCCTCTTCATATGTAGAAGGGTCTTCATCTGTTTTAATTATGTAAGCATAATCTTTGGTAGCCAGAAATGAAGTATCATAGCTATACCTTGTAGGTTGCCATTTGTTCCTTGTAGACCTCCTAAGTTCTCCACTTCTTGAGGTTTCTGGTTCTTCATATTCAGGATCCAATCTAGGTGTTTCTTCCACTTCAACCTGCACTTCATTATTCTCTTCTTCATCAATTATTTGTACCTTTGACTTACCTTTCCTTTGGCTCACAATCTCTTCATCATCTGTATTAAGATTGATAGTACCTGCATACCAAGTACCTTGCTCATCAAATGTAACATCTTTTGATACAAGAAAATGTTTTGTGGATGGATTCCACAACCTGTATCCCATCGGCTTATCATCATAACCAATAAACACATATTTTTCAGCTTTAGGTTCCAATTTGTGCCTTAATTGTGATGGCACATATGCATAGGCCAAACATCAGAATACTTTGCAATGGTCTAGTGTAGGTCTCTTACCCCACCATGCCTCATGAGGTGTCATTCCCTGCAAAGCTTTACATGGTAACCTATTGACCAAATAAGTAGCTGTATTTACAGCCTCAGCCCACAAATAATTAGGGCAATTTTTCTCTTTCATCATGGACCTTGCAAACTCAACAAGAGTTCTATTTCTCCTTTCTGCTACACCATTTTGTTGAGGAGAGTACCTGCAAGTAACTTCCCTTTTTATACCTGCATCCCACAAGTAATTATTGAATTCATTAGAGAAATACTCTCCCCCTCCATCTGACCTTAGTCTTTTCAACTTGTGTCCTGTAGTTCTTTCTGCATATGCATGATAGTGTTTAAATGTATTAAACACTTCTGACTTATCTTTGATCACATAAATAGTGATCCATCTAGTAGCATCATCAACATAAATCACATAATACCTTGACCCATTTATACTGAAATCCTTTGATGGCCCCCACACATCTGTGTGTACCAACTCAAGCTTCTCTGAGTACATAAAACCATGCTTGGAGTAGGAAAGCTTATGAGCGTTACCTAATTGACATGCCTCACATCTGTATGTCATATGTTGACCTGCAACATTAGGCAAACCAAGCACTGAACCATTGTTAATCATGTCTTTAATACCTCTTTCATTGAAATGTCCAAGCCTCTTATGCCAAAGATCTAACTCAGAGATCTTATGTCCTCCATAAGTGAACATGGCATGACTAATATTACCTTGAATCTTCAATGTGAACAATCTTCCTTCTTTCTTCCCTGAAACAATTTGTTTATACCCATTGCTAGGGTCTTCCACAAACACTCCTTCATTAGTGAACCTTACTTCATAACCTTTTTCCACAATTTGTCCTACACTTATCAAATTCTTAGGAATTGTAGGAACATACAAGACCTTACTCAATAAGGTGCTACCATCCTTGGCCTTCACTGATCCAATTGACTTCACATTGTGCTTTGTGTTGTCACCTGTTTGAACAACATGATTAGAAACCTTATTCTCCAAATCAGTGATCAAGGCTATATTACCACTCAGGTGATTGCTACACCCTGAGTCAATGTAGAAGACTCTTTGATCTTCATTCTGTCTTTCACAAGTTGCATTCATTATCAATGTTGAATCTTCATTTTGATCTAAAGCATAATTGTAGTAGGTGTTGTTATATTGTTGACTTTGGAAACCTCTACCTGCATTTCTTCCAAAGTAACCCCTACTACATCTGCCTCTGAAATTACCTCTTTGATTTCTACCACCTCTTCCTCTTTCATTATAATTTTGACTATATCCATTATTACTCTGAGTATTGTGCCAACAATCATTAGCTAAGTGATTTGTCTTACCACAAATCCAACAAGCTTTGCCTCCATCTTTGTTGTTTCTGCCTCTTCCTCTACCTTTGCCACCTCCGCTACCTCTTAGGAAGTTGGCTTGACTAGTTGTGCCTTCTTCTTCACCTGATTGTTGCTTTCCTTTGTTAGCTTTCTTCTTGTCCTTTGAGTACATTGCATGACCTGTACTTTTGTCACCATCTCCTTTAACATCCTGCTCAAATGTTAGCATATGACCTAGCAACTGATTTAAATCAGGAGTAAAATGATCAAGTGATAATTCTGTAGATAAAATATATGGCTTCCATTTGTCATCACCTCTTAAACCTGTAAGAATTTGCCTTACCAATTTATCCTCCTCAATGTCTTCATCAACAGCTCCTGAAGCATCTGCAATATCTTTCATTCTTGTCACATAGTCTGAAATGGATTGAGAAGCCTTCTTCTTAAAGGTGGTAAACTCTGCCCATAAGGATGCCTTCCTTGACTTAGTAGTATTCTGGAAATGCTCCTCCAAAGCATTCCAAATATCAGTTGCACTTTCAAGACCTCGAATATGAGGTAACAAGTAATCATTGACTGCCATATATATAATGCTCCTAGCTTGAGCATCTTTCTTCATCCAATTTTTCAAATCTGCTAACTCTTCCCTAGTTGGAACACTAGGATCTCTGAACTGTGGCTTCTCTTCTTCTCCTGTGATATAAGCTATTAAATCTTTGCTCATAAGATGAGCTTCCATCCTCATTGACCATGCAGGATAGTTTTCCCTATCCAATTTCTCTATCTGTAAAGAATCTCCCATCTTGTGTCCACCTGTGTATTGAAATCGTCAAGCTTTATGAACAATATATGTACCTTTACTTCAAATTAGAGTCCTTTTGTCTTTCTTGATGTCGTATGGTCTCCTCCTCAAGCTTTGCCTTCAAGCTTTCACCTTTTAATTCTTCAATTGTTGAATTCCTTGAATCTCCAGCAACCGGGATCCTCCTTTCCTTGATTTTGATGTTTCCTGCTCTGATACCACTGATGGAGAGTGTTAATCTCCAAAAGAACAACCTACTCTTGAATTTAGAACACTTCTATATCAAGAGTAAGTCAAAACGTTCACCAATTTAAACTATCAATGACCAAATATCAATTTCTTGACTAAACTGTGAAGAAGGAATTTTCTCAGAAAGTCTGCTGCATAGATCTTGCTCATTGACTGAGTAAATGTGTAAGTTTTTAATGAAACTTTGCACAAGGTGTCGCCTAAAGATTGCGCACCTTCTCCAAGTTAAATTACTTCAAAAGATTCAGTAGATATTGAGAAATCTACTTACCAAGTCAGCTATGTCTAAATCTGCACTTCTGAGAAGTCGATTTGGACACCCCTAACTTCTTAACTTCAATTCTCTCAGTATAAAACCCGTTTAAGCACATGCTTCTAGCCACGAGTAGCTTACCTTCCAACTTAAAAATTAAGTGCTTACTTGCACAAAACTTTAAACTGTGGAGTGAGAAATGATCAAATCATTAAGATCAAAAATTGCGCCTGTTTCAGGAACCAGTGAGTACTTTCTCACATGCAAATGTTCCTACACACAATTCTCTTAGCCTGATCACAATTAGACTCTCAAATTCTAGCCATAGATTGATTAACTATGGACTTAGATATCTCCAAAAGGATTTCACAAAAGATCTATCACACACAGAGAAAACACAGAAACATCGGGCGCAATTTTTCCTTCAATTTCTCAGAAATTACAACTGAGTAAGGATAGAGAGTTCAACTCACTTCACACATGTCTAACGACATTTTCTTCTTCTCAATACACACATCTCATAATCTCCTATTGTCTCTCCTTGTCTTCTCTCTATATCATCTCATAATCTCCTACTGTCTCTCCTTGTCTTCTCTCTATATGCCCCGACATTTTTTCAAAAGTATTTATAGGCATTTATGTACAAACTTTTTATCAAAGCATAAGTATATGTAACCTATGTCTTAACTAATATACATATGTGTACATGTCTTTCACTCTGTGAATATATCCATCTTCTTTGCTTCAAATCTTCAATTGGTGATTGGTCTGCAGCAACA
>CM035421.1:79020722-79063222 GCA_020310875.1 Ceratopteris richardii | reverse complement strand
CTCCATCAGATCTTAATGTCTGAATATATTTCATAGCTTTTAAAATTATGGAAGTGAGTGAACACCTCGCTCTTCCATCATAGCTTTTAAAATTATGGAAGTGAGTGAACACCTCGCTCTTCTCTTTCATTAAATATACCCACCATTTTCATGTATTGTCATCAATGAAAGTAACATAAGACATGCAACCGCCCATAGAGGTGTTCTTCGTAGGAGTTCAAACATCTGTATCTACTATTTCTAGAACATTCTCACTAACATGCTAGTCATGTAGAAATGATGATCTTGACTCTTCACCAAATTGACATGCTGCACATAACCTTGAAAATTGGTATTCCTTTGATTGCATCAATTTCAACCTCTACAAGTTTGCATGTCCAATCCGTTTGTGCCAAATCTCTATATCAACAATAAATCTTGCATCTTTTGCAAACATGGATGCATTCGTCTCAGGAATTTTCACATTTAAGCTGAACATCCTACCCACTTTGTTTCCTTTGGCAATCAATCATCCACCCTCTTTGTATACTCTTCTACATATAACCCATCAGCATTGAGCCTAACTTGTAATCCGTGGACAACCATTTGTCCAACAAAAACTAGATTCTTTGTTATATTTGGAATGTGCAGTACATCTACAAGATGTTTTACCTTTCTGTCCTCCATAGACAGTGCTATGATTCCTGTATGATCCATAGGGTGTGATGTTTCATCACCTATTTCAACATATCTAGGAACTAACAATTTTTGCAAACTACTAAACCATTCCGCATGATTGGTCATGTGATTTGAAGCACCTCAATCACCATACTAGACATTATCATTCGATTTTGAAACACCAATAGACATCATATTCATCATGTGATGTTGAACCATGAACACCTTCTCAAAATCATCCAGACTTGTGGATGCATAGTTGTTTTGCTGCCTTCTGTTATTTTGATTCTTCAATGTGCAATCACGTTCAAAGTGTCCAGGTTTACCACAATTCTAGCATCTTTTAGTGTCATTACCTGAATCGTTTCTTTGGAAATTTCTGTGACTTCTTTGACTGCCCCTACCTCGAAATCATCTTCTTCCTCTTGCATGATTCTGTTGTTGACCTTGATCTTGGTTATTGTGTCCTTTTACACTTCCAAAGCCTCTATATCTGCCTCTTCCTCTTCTAGAGTAGAATACCTGCTCAGAAATAGGTTTTCCTAGGGAGTTTGAATCTTCACCAAGATTCTTTTCTTCAATAATCAGCATAGATACTAGATCAGCAAAATTCAAAATATTATCCCTGGTCTATATAGAAGTTTTGAATTGCTTATATGTAACTCCCTAAACCACGAAGGCATACTTCCACCTTATCATCATCATCTACACTCACGCCAATAGATGCAAGTGATTCACATATGCTTTTTATTTTCAGGGTGTAGTCACTTACTGACATGCTCTTTTTCTCCAATGTATGCAACTCGTTCTTGAGTTGCAATTTCTGTGCCTTTGTATTGGTCTCATACAATGTGAGCAAACTGTTTCGAGCCTCTTTTGGAGTCTTGGCATCATGTATGTTCCCAATCATGCTATCATGTATGCTAACAGACAGCCAATATGTGCTCCTTGATTCCATTCTTCATATGCTCTTAACTGGACTACAGTCCTCTTCCTCTCTCGTAACTGTGGAGTGTTTTCATTCTCTCATTCATCCTACTTCCAATAGCCTTTTCCCATCAGGAAATTCGTCATCCTAAATCTCCAAGCATGGAAGTTGTTCTTGTCGAACTTATTGCTCATAAGGTGACTCATTCCATCTGCATTTGCCATTTTTGCAGCAATTCACAACACTACAAAACACTACAAGCAGCACTTCATCTTCAACACTATTGCACTATGAAGTGACAATTTGATCTTAGAAAAACACTATTTTTGTGTATCAACAGTAAACAAAATCGCGTGAAATTTTGGATTTGGAATATATGAGTGTTCCCAAGAGGACGCAAGTTATAGTTTTGCAAAAAAATGACATGGTTTTTCTATAGGCCCCACCTTGTGGACTCCAAATGGAGGTTGAGATGGCTGCGAAACTTGGATGTGACAATTTTTGTAGCAATATGAGGTCGTTTGTGAATCATGCTTTCTCCACGCCTTCTCATGTACTCTTCACTATCGACCTTCTCCAGGAGCTCTCTACAACCACACTGGCTCTGATACCATGTCACGAGGAAGGAGATGAGGAGGAGAGCTCACACACACTCTCACAATCAAAGAGAAGCACACACATAGATTGAGGCAAGGAAGAATGATCTTCTTCTATTACATAAAAGGAATGTACAAGAATGACCTAAAAAAAAGAATACAACAAGTGCAATATATAAAGATTAATACATAAGGAAAAACCTTATGTCCAAGAGTGAGTGAGCTGGCAAGAAAAAATGTGTCATCCTGTATCATCACCTGTTGAGCTTGATATCTCAACAATATACACACATACACACCTTTGCATATGCACCTACATATACATACACACACATATACATACTGACATACACACATATACATACATGCATATACACACACATACATACACACATGCATATACACATATGCATGCATACACATATACATATGCACACATATACACACACATATACATATGCATACATATACATATATGCACATCAGATCACATGCATACCTACTGACAAACATATGCATATACTTACACACACATAGTTACATACATGTATATACTCGGACATGCATAGACCAGCAGACACATAACTGTACACATAAATTTAGCTGCACACACATATATATATACATACACATATATACATACATACACACACACATATATACACACATACTTTTACATATTTATATAGACACAGATAGAGAGACATACTCACACATGCACATGCATATACATATACATACACACATACACACATATGAAAACACACTTACACACACTAAACATTAATATGCATACACACACACATAGAAACACCTATACATGCACGCATACACACACATGCATACATATGCATACATAATGCACATGTGTATGCATACATACATACATACAAACATACATACATACATACATACATACATACATACATACATACATACATACATACATACATACATACATACATACATGCATACATGCACAAACACACCCACATACACATATACACATACACACACACTCACATATACACCTACATACACATACACACATATATGTACTTACATATACGTACACACATATACATACACATACACACATACATACAGACATGCATACACACATGCATATACACATATGCATGCATACACACATGCACATGCATACACACATGCACATGCATACACATATACATATACAGGTAGAGACACATACTCACACATACACATGCATACACATATACATACACACATATGAAAACACACATACACTAAACATAAATATGCATACACACACAGAGACACACATACATACACATACACACACAAGCATACATATGCATACATAATGCACATGTATATGCAAACATGCATACATACATACATACATACATGCATACAAACACATACACACCCACATACACATATACACACATACACAGACTCACATATACACTTACATACACATATACACACATATACATACTTACATATACATACATACATATAGATACACTCACATATACACACATACACACACTCACCTATACACCTACATACACATACACACACATATATGTACTTACATATACATACACACATATACAGACATGCATACACATACACATGCATACACATACATATATACACATACACATACATATACATACATATATGTATATGCACATCAGGTTACATGCATACCTGCCCACAAACATACACACATACATACCGATTCATATACACGTATGCATGCCTACATTGTGCACACATACACACACATATATTTATTTCTAACCCATTTTGTTTCATATGTACAGATATTATGGATTCTCATAGAGAGAGAAAGGCAAAAATCACTCTCATAAGAAGCCTTATGAGAGCAAGATTTTCGCCTGATACCTTAGGGATCATGATGCACGAGTGCTTAGAGATACATGATGATGAGTTGGATTTTACGATCTAGATGCTTACCTAGCAACCAAAGGATGCCTCTTCTACGGCTCCACATGCAGAAAGAGAACTATGTGCTCATAGGTATGGTTTTTTTTTCACAATTTTTTTAATGATATTATAACACATATTTTTATTTACTTTTATCTATCCATTTTCAGGACATGTATACCACCTCCATATCATGAGAGCAAAGCACAGGTGCCTATGAGGACGTGCATAGGCACCCTAGGGCTGGAGTGTGATATAGAGCTAGAGGGAAATATAGTGTATATAGGGAATGGATTGGAGTTCAAGAGAGGAATGTGAGCATTATGCGACTCCTACCTGCACCTTGTCCACTTGCAGTGGGAGTAAGTATAAGTTTTACATATAAATTGAAATCAATATGTTATGTTTTATTTACATGATTGTTTGTTTATTTTTTGTAGTGAGCATAATGAGAGGGATAAAAAATACGTACTTAGTTCACTTGAGATAGAATTTGGGACAAGGGGTTCGCATAAGTGATGTCTAAAAGAAATGCAAACACTTATGGCTCATCCTCGTGATAATGCACTGTATGCATTGCTTTTATTTGTTATATTTATATGTGTAACTATATATATACACACACACGCACATAATATACACATATATTTACATATATATTTATACACATATTTATATACACATACATATATACACAAATGTACACACACACCAGGTCACATGCATACATGTGTATGTGTGTATGTATATATAGTGGATATGCATATGTGTGTTTATGTATGTATGTATGTATATGAGAGAGAGAGAAAGAAGTGTGACCGTAGGTACACATACACGCAGACACACACATACACATGCATGGAGATACACACATATAATGGAGAGTGTTAATCTCCAAAAGAACAAGCTATCCTTGATGTTAGATCACCTCTATATCAAGAATAACTTTAAACTCCAACCAATTTTGGAAGACAAGCACCAAACTGTCAATATTTTAACAAGCTATCCAAAATGGAGAGTGTTTATCTCCAAAAGAACAAGCTATCCTTGATGTTAGATCACCTCTATATCAAGAATAAATTTAAACTCCAACCAATTTTGGAAGACAAGCACCAAACTATCAATATTTTAACTAACTATGACGAAAGTCATTTCATAAAAAAGTTTGCTGCACATTATTGACTCATTGATTGATCATTTGTGTAAAGTTTCTAATGAAACTTTGTAGGATGTGTCGCCTAGAGTTTGTGCACCTCCTCCAAGTTAAAACACTTCAAAAGCTTAAGTAGGTTATGAGAAATGTTTCAAACAATCTACCTATGTTTGAAACTGCCTTCTTGTAGAGTCGACTTTGACACCTGCAACTCCTAACACATGGTTCTCCCAAAGTAAAATCTGTTTAAGGAAATGCTTTTAGCCATAGATGGCTTACCTTCCAACTTAGATTTTGACTCCTCATTTGTGCAAAACTTTACACAACTATGCACTGAGAACTGACCAATTCTTTGACCATCGGAATTGCACTTGTTCAAAAGACACTCAATACTTTCTCACATATGAATGTTCCTACACAAAATTCTCTCAGCCTGTTTGCAATTGGACTCTAAAACTTTAACCATAGATAGATTAACTATGGAATTAGATGTGTACAAAAGTATTTCTGATAAAATCAAACACAGAAGGAGAACTAGAGAAAAGATCGATGCGCAATTCTTTGAACATTCTTTCTATTCAACTTTTCATACATCTGATGGATGATACTTTCACTACAAATCATCTATTCATCTATATTTCATCTCTCTCTCTTAATACGATCATATACTCATATATATATATATATATATATATATATATATATATATATATATATATATATATATATATATATATATATATATATATATATATATATATATATATATATATATATATATATATATGAGTGTTGATTCATCATTCCTTCAAGTATATTGAAGTATTTACAAAACTAATGTACATATGTTTGAAGAAAGTTTTCTTCTTGAATCTTCACTTTACTTCATGAAGTTGAACTTCAATCTTTTCTTCATATCTTCACTTCTAGACTTCATATAATCACCAATTGTGGATTGTCCTACTCCAACAACTCCCCCTCAATCATCAATTGTGATTACCTGCATCTTCTTTATTCCTGCCATATCTTTAAACCTCTGCAACTTTGGTCCATCCAAGCTTTTTGTCATCATATCTGCAAGTTGATCTTTTGTAGGAGTATGCATAACTTCTATTTCTTTATCAACAACCTTCTCTCTCAAAAAATGATACTGAATCTCAATATGTTTAGTTCTAGCATGGAATATAGGATTTGCTGCCAAATATAAAGAACTCATATTGTCTCCACAAATGATAGGAGTACTCTGAACCATATCAAAACTCTTCATAAGAGTCTTTAACCATATTACTTCCTTTGCACCTTCTACCATGCCTTTGTATTTTGCTTCTGTAGATGATAAAGCAATTGTATGTTGCTTCTTAGAGCACGAAGAAATTAGCTTGTCTCCCACATAACACAAATATCCATGTGTTGATCTTCTATCATCAGAATTACCTGCCCAATCTGCATCACTATATATCTTGACTCTTGTATCTGAAGTAAATCCATAATACAGACCTTCTTTAAGTGTGCCCTTGATGTACCTAAGTACTCTTTGTCCTACAATCCAATGTTCCTTTCTAGGACAATGCATGAATTGAGATAGAACTCCAACTGCATATGATAAATCAAGTCTTGTTAATGTAGCATAAATCAGGCTACCCACCAAACTCTGATAGAGCTTCATATCTTTGAATTCTTCTCCTCCATATCTACTCAATCTATGATTCACTTCCATTGGAGTTGGTGCTATCGTGCAATCTTCCATTTTAAATTTGATTAGCAAAATTTTCAGATACCTTTCTTGAGTTACATATACTCCATGTTGAGTATATGAAATCTCCATTCCCAAAAAGAATGACAAATTTCCCAGATCACTGATTTTGAACTCTTTCTCCATCTCCTTCTTAATCATGTGTATACCTTTGTCATTTGTTCCTGTAAGTATTATGTCATCAACATAAATACAAACATAAATAAATCTATCCTCACTTGCTTTAACTAACAAGCTACTATCTGCCTTTGATGCTTGAAATCCAAGTTCCTTTAAGAACTTTACAAGCCTATAATTCCATGCCCTTGGGGCCTGTTTCAACCCATACAAAGCTCTCTTGAGCTTACACACATAATTTGGATACACTTGATCTTTGAAACCATCTGGTTGTTCCATATAAACTTCATCTGAAATATAACCATTCAAAAAAGCATTCTTCACATCTAATCGAGACAATTTCCAACCTTTGCAAGCAGCAATTGCTATGAGAGTCCTTATGGTTGTCATCTTTGCAACAGGACTATAAGTTTCATCATATTCCACACCATATGTCTGTGCATATCCCTTTACAACAAGCCTGGCTTTGTACCTAGATATACTTCCATCTGCAAACCTTTTTGTTTTATAGACCCATTTACACCCAATGATCTTCTGACTATTTGGTTTAGGAACCAAATCCCAAGTCTCATTTTCCATCAATGCATCATATTCCTCCTGCAAAGCCTTTTCCCAATTCTTCTTCCCTTTGGCTTCATCATATGTGGATGGATCTTCATTTGCTTTTAACATGTAAGCATAATCTTTAGTAGTCAAGAATGAAGTATCATAGCTATACCTTGTAGGTTGCCATTTGTGCCTAGATGACCTTTCTAAGTTCTCCACTTCTTGAAGTTTCTGGTTCATCACCTTTTGGATCAAACCTTGGCACTTCTTCAACTTCAACCTGTACTTCATTGTTCTCCTCTTCATCAAATATCTGAACCTTTGATTTACATTTCTTTTGATTCATAACTTCTTCAACATCTGCATGAACATTAAGTGTACCTGCATACCAAGTACCTTGCTCATCAAATGTAACATCCTTAGACACAAGGAATTGCTTTGTGGATGGACTCCACAACCTGTAACCCATCTGCTTGTCATCATAGCCAATGAATACATACTTCTTTGCTTTAGGTTCCAATTTATGCCTTAATTGAGATGGCCTATATGCATATTCCAAGCATCCAAATATTTTACAATGATCCAAGGTAGGTCTCTTACCCCACCAAGCTTCATATGGTGTCACACCCTGCAAAGCTTTACATGGTAACCTATTGACCAAATATGTGGCTGTATTTACAGCCTCAGCCCACAAATAATTTGGGCAATTTTCCTCCTTCATCATGGATCTTGCAAACTCAACAAGAGTTCTATTTCTTCTCTCTGCTACACCATTTTGTTGAGGAGAGTACCTGCAAGTAACCTCTCTCTTTATACCTGCATCCCACACATAATCATTGAACTCATTAGAAAAATACTCTCCCCCTCCATCTGACCTTAGTCTCTTCAACTTTTGACCTGTAATTCTTTCTACATATGCATGATAGTGTTTGAATGTATTAAACACTTCTGGCTTGTCTTTGATCACATAGATTGTGATCCACCTAGTAGCATCATCAACATATATGACATAATATCTTGAACCATTTATACTAAAATCTTTTGAAGGACCCCACACATCTGTATGTACCAATTCAAGTCTTTCTGAATACATAAAACCATGCTTATTATATGGTTGCTTATGAGCCTTACCTAACTGACATGCTTCACATCTGTATGTCATGTGTTGACCTGCAACATTAGGCAATCCAAGCACTGAACCATTGTTAGAAATTTCTTTGATACCTCTTTCATTAAAGTGTCCAAGTCTTTTATGACAAAGGTCCAATTCAGACACCTTTTGCTCTCCATATGTGAACATAGCATGTCCAATATTACCTTGTATCTTTAATGTGAAGAGCCTTCCTTCCTTCTTCCCTGTAACAATTTGTTTATACCCTTGACTAGGGTCTTCAACACAAACTCCATCATTAGTGAACCTTACCTCATATCCTTTTTCCACAATTTGTCCTACACTAATCAAGTTCTTTGGAACTGTAGGAACATACAAAACCTTACTCAAGAGAGTACTTCCATCTTTGGCTTTAAATAAACCAATTGACTTTACTTTGTGCTTTGTATTATCACCTGTTTGAACTATGTGATTAATTGCCTAATGATCTAGATCAGTAATCAAAGCAATATTTCCACTTAGATGACTACTACAGCCTGAGTCACTATAAAATAATCTCATGTCTTCATGTGAGGCTTCACATGTTGCATTCATAATAAGAGTTGAATCTTCTTTTTGATCTAATGCATAATTATAGTAGGTGTTATTGTAGGATTGATTTTGGAAGTTTCTTCCTCCACTTCTTCCGAAAGAATTTCTACCACCTCTACCTCTGAAGTTTCCTCTCTGATATCTGCCACCTCTTCCTCTTTGATTAAAGTTCTGATTAAAATTACCATTGCTTTGATTATTATGCCAACAATCATGAGATAGATGATTGGTCTTACCACATATCCAACAAGCTCTGACATTATCTTTGTTATTTCTGCCTCTTCCTCTAGTTCTGCCACTTCCTCTTCCTCTTAGGAAGTTTGCTTGACTTGGAGTACCTTCGTCTTCAACTGATTGTTGCTTTCCTTTGCTAGCTTTCTTCTTGTCTTTAGAATACATTGCATGACCTGCACTCTTATCAACATCTCCTTTGATATCATTCTCAAAAGTTAGCATATGTCCTAACAATTGATTCAAATCAGGAGTGAAATGATCTAATGAAAGTTCTGTAGAAAAAATAAAAGGCTTCCACTTCTCATCTCCTCTTAGCTCTGTGAGAATTTGTCTTACCAAGTTATCTTCTTCAATATCTCCATCAACTGCACCTAAAGAATCAGCAATGTCTTTCATCTTTGTCACAGAATCAGATATTGATTGTGAAGCCTTCTTCTTAAATGTAGTAAACTCTACCCATAATGAAGCTTTCCTAAGGCATACCCTCGAGCTTCATGTTCTAACTTAAAAGAACATGATTTCATCTACCTAGTGGGATTCATCGATATTCTAGTTGAATAAAGAAGAATCTATTATCTGATATTCATTCAAATGATTCAAGTTATTGATTGATAACTAGAGTAGGATTTACTATCTAATATACTCATATGTTTTCATTATTGCCATCATTTTGGTAAGACATCAATATAGTCTCATCTTCATTATCCTAAATTGATTTCATTTATTTCTTCTATTGTTAACTCTGTGTTCTCATGAATGACATCATCTATTGATGCACTAATATCAATTTCTTGTAATTCTCTTCATCATCAGTAGAATCAGCATGTAGAATATTATCCTCTTCATTAAGAAGATTAGTATCATTGTCATGTACAATGATTCTAATTTCTCTTTCAGATGTTGATGTATCAGAATCTGATGGTGAATCATCATGAGGACTTTCTTCGATCTCTGTAACAATAAATTGTTCAAACAAAGACCTACCTCTAGGTTGAACATGATGAGGACTTGCCACCAAGGATGAGCATCTAGGTTTTTATAAAAAAAATGCTCGTTCAATATGCCTAGGAAGAATACCTGGTTCTCTAGTAGATCACATTACCTTGGAAGAATCAATTGCCCCAAACGCAGATAATTTTTTTCTCAATGTGGAAGTACTACCTTTATACTCCACTCAAAACCACTTAACCTTCAAAATGACCTATCAAAGTATATAAAAACAAAAAACCATTATTAGGTGCTTAAAAAAATAATAAACTCTATCATAAAAAATATTAATTTTTTACTACCTATTTGAATGTACAAAATGATATTTCATAGATACCAACAACAATTTTCACATAACCAAGTTTTCCATCTATAAGGTTCGTGTCTTTGGAGCTAGCACGTGATAGTTGCTTGAAAGAATCAACAATGCTGCAATCCTCTGTTTTACGTAAAGAATCAAAAGATTTGATTCTAATATGTTGTCCAAAAGCCCACATATTAGTGAACATTGGAGCCTGCAAAACAAATTAAATTAGTAAAGAGAAACTAATATACATATATGAGAAAAACAAAATATTATTGAAATAAAATTACCTTTCCTTCACAACCTATCATTAACTCTCTTTGCTCATCTGAGATTTCTTCATTATTTGCATTGGCCCATTGCAAACAAGTATATAGCCAATCCGTGAAAGAAGATATATTTGTAATCTCATTATTATGAAGATTACGTCTATATCTTTTGTTTCTCCCTCTTTTACTTTGGAGATTGGAAGTTCCTGTTCATACTTGCTAACGAATGCTTGCATGCATTCGCTATTATATGCTAAAAACGTATAAACATCATTTTTTTCTTGAAATATAAATAAAAATGGAACTCCCTTACCTGATAATATCTTGTCTATTATTTATGAAGAAGACTCGTTGGTCCATGCACGTGGAGCTCCTTCATGAACTCTTTCAAGGTACTCACTAACATAGTACATGTACTCCTCAAGCATCCAACCCTTTGCCATGGATCCTTCTGGTTTTGCTCTTTGCCACACATAACCTTTTAAAATTGCTCGACCAAAACATCCATCGAGTGTTCACAACACCTGCAATCTCTATTTCATCTACAAGATGGTCTAATAAATGAACCTGAATATCAAAAAGTGAAGTAGGAAGATCTTTCTCCATAGGATAGACTTTTTGTCAATCTTTTTTGATGTAATCCACCTACACACATCATAAAAAAAGTTATAAAGAAATTTATTCAAAAATAAAAGATATCAAATATTCATATATACTAAATATAAAAGTATGATAATTACCTTATAAGGAACCCAGGATGATAGATCACATCTCGTATGCCTTTCATTGTACATCTATCGATAACCAAAGGTAAAATGTGTTTCAAAATGTTATGCCAATCATGGGTCTTTAACCCAGATAAGATCTTATCATCCATAGAAAACATGTTATGGAAAGATGCTCCATATCCTGTAGGAGTCCAAATCAATTGAATCCTATTGTTGATAGTCTGTATCTCGTTTGTCGTAAGAACCCAAGGCGGAGGTGCATAAGTCGTTTCCTGTCGATGTCTATCAAAAACTGGCCATAACTTTGGTTTTGAGTTGTGTTCCTTCAAATCATTCCTTGATGCTATGGTGTCTTTTAATTTACAAAGATGTTGCCATAATGAACAAACAATATTCTTGAATATATGCATATGATTAAGAAGATAATAGACTTTTAACTCTTTCCAATACTCCAAAGAATACCATATTGATATATTCTCTACGAGTGCCAATTTTCTTTCACCTCACTTCACATTCTCATTATCTTCATCATCACTGGAGATTTTTTATTCTAGATCTATCAGAGATCCATTTGTCCATTCTCGATACCAATCCATAAGTGTCATTGGTTGTGGACACTAACATGTTTCAAGCTTTCCATTAAAATGTATCACTCCTCTTTTACATCTTAATGGATGATCATGAGGCAAGAATCTTCGATGTTGAAGATAAATATTTTTGTTGAGATTCTTACTATAGATTGATCTCAACCAATCGACACAATATGGACAAGCTTCATAACTCTTACTAGATATTCCTCCATCATGAAAATCATAAAAATATAATTAGATTAACTCACAATTTTTTGTATGCATATTGAATAAAAAATTACATCAATACCTGAACAAATACCATACCTTGGAAAATTGTGAATAGTCCAAGCCACAATACCACAAACCATAATATATCTTTCATTCATGCTTTTCGATACATCAATGACATTAATGCCTCTCCATAACTCTTGGAGATCCTCAATGAGAGGAACAAGATGTATATTCATATCTTTAACTTGCCTTTTTCCTAGGATTAAAAGTCCAAGAATTAAATCCTTTCTAATGTTAAGATACGGCTGAAGATTGTAGTTTATGACTACCACTCACCATGTTGACCATTTACTAGGTTTCATGGAGAATGGATTAACCCCATCTAATGCAAATCCTAACTTTAGATTTTGTGGTTTTTGTGCAAAATTAGGCCATGTAGAATCAATATGTTGAAAAGCTGCACTATCTCTTGGAATTCAGATTATTCCATCAGTATTTTTATGGTCATGTCCCCATGTCAAAAGCTTTGATAATTTGGGGTGTTAAAACATGTGTAATCTGTGGAGCCAATGGAAAATGTCTCAATCCTTTTTGGGGATTTTACCTTCTTTGTCCTTATATCGAGGAGATTGACATTTTGGACATGTCGAAGAGAGTGCATACTCATTTGTACATAAAATACAATCATTAGGACATGCAAGTATACATTGATAATCGATACCAAGATTGTTGATTACCTTCTTCATTTCATCATGTGAGTTATGAAGAATATTTTGACTTGGTAAAAACTTTTAAGATAATAACATGTAAGTTCATGAAAAAAAGACATATTAATAAAAATAAATAAATAAATATACATAATATATATATATATATATATATATATATATATATATATATATATATATATATATATATATATATATATATATATATATATATATGTGTGTGTGTGTGTGTGTGTGTGTGTGTGTTTGTATGTATGTATATATATATATATATATATATATATATATATATATATATATATATATATATATATATATATATATATATATATATATATATATGTGTGTGTGTGTGTGTGTGTGTGTGTGTGCATATGTGTATGCTTATGTGTATGTGGATGTGTATATGCATGTCCATGCATATATGTATGTGTATGTGTATATGTATGTATGTATACATATGCATATGTGTATGTACACATATGCATATGTGTATGCATATATGTATGTATATGTATGTGTGTATATGTGTATGTATGTATGTATGTGTATGTATGTATGTATGAATGTGTATGTATGTATGTATGTGTATGTATGTGTATGTATGCATGTGTAGCTTGTTAGAATTTTAGCAATCTCAAGTGTGGGAACTCATGTTAAGTTGAAGTGCAACATCACTCACACTTTTTGGAAGGATATACAACCACTTTTCCACAAGTTTCCTCAGCTCTTAACTCACCTAATTGATGGAGAAAAGTCAGGATCATTTGGAGGGCATTTTTGCATTCAAATCTACAACTACCTTTTTGAGCATCATATCAGCAAACACATGGAGCAAAGTCGAGGCCATCCTCCTCTACCACTTGAGCACTTGTAGGCTCTCATTATGAGTGTTTAATCCAGGTCTAAGCTAGACCCTAGCTAAGAAAGCCCCTTGCTTGCTGGAGTTTTCTCATAGGAAGTGATCTTTGATCACCCATATCTCTTTGTGTCGTAGTCCGATTCATTTGCAAGATAGCTCATTTTATTCCTCTGATTGTAAGATTTCTTTTGGATGTAATCTTAGTATCAATTGTTCATTAACCTTGAGTATATTTAGGTTGAAAGCTCTCTAGTCTGATCTCTGCATATTCCCAAGTATATGTGTGTTGGAAGGTACACATAGGTGCAAGCTACTAGTTTGGGCAGATTTTGATTTGTCTTGTACAAGGAGATTGACATAGGTCACATTCTCCAAATTGAGTGATCTATGGCTTGTTGGAAATCTTATAGAGTCTACTTTTACTGTGCAAAATGTCATAAGTTAATTCCTCAGATCCATAGAGCAATTCAATTTTTGGTGGACTGTGGTAGTGAACTATTTGGTCCTAGGAAGGGCCTATCATTTTTCTGCTGCAACTAGGAGTGGATATACTCCATCGGTGGTATTAGGGCTCATCATTGAGCATTGAAGGCATCAAGAGGGGGCCTTGAAGTTTCTTGAGAGCCAAAAATTGAAGCAAAGACCAGCAAGGTTTGAGGAAGGATTTGAAGCAAGGGGGAGCTTCTATCATCACTTGAAAGTTCATGACAAGTGGAGACTCTTGTGGGAAGGTAACATATAATTCTTCCTCACATCTATCACAATCCAAGGAGGGATTAGGATCCACATATAGTCTCATACACAATGGGAGACTATAATACTCAGATTGAGAAGCTTGAAAAGAGCAATTACCAACCTTGGAAGTTTAGAATCTCCAACTTCCTCATGGGAAAGGGTCTTTGGGGGTTGGTTAGTGGTACTGAGGTGAAGCCATACATAGATCCACATACACCTACTAAGAAGCAAAGGAGAGCCATTAGAGAATTGGAATAAAGGGATAGGAGGGTGATCTTCATTCTCTCTCAACACATAAGCAACTCCATGATAGGTCATATCCAAGACCTAGATACATCTAAGAAGGTTTTGGAGTGTTTAGAAAGGTTGTACTCTACTGCTACAATGGCTAGAAAAATTCTGCTCAAGAATGAGCTCAACAACCTTAGGAAGTCATCAAATCAGAGAATTAATGACTTCATACTCAAATTAAAAGAGATCTCGGATGCACTTGGTTCAATAGGATGTGTTGTAGATTATGATGACCTAGTTGCCCACACACTTAATGGGCTTAGAGAAGATTATAAATGGAAGGCATTCACAACCTCTGTGTATGTAAGGGATTCATTATCAGATTCTGAGCAACTTACTTCTCTTATGGTAACTGAGGAGCTCAACCATGGAGGCAACAAGTCAAAGGGCAGCCAAGACCAACTCTTCTATGCAAGCAAAGGAAGAAGAGGCAAAGGCAATAGAGGTGCTTCAAAAGGAAGAGGTAGAAGCAACTACCAACAAGGCAGCCAAAGCTATGAAGGGAGTCAATCAAGCCAAGATGAATGTCAAACATCAAGAGGAAGAGGAAGAGGAAGAGGTAGAGGAGGAAGATATGGAGGTCGAGGCTACTCAGACTCAAATGGATGCTTCAATTGCGGGAAGCAAGGACACTATGCCAAAGATTGTTGGCAAAAGCAAGGTGGGAACAATTACAAAGGGCAAGGTAATTATGATAACTCCTCAACCAATTCAAAAAATGAGCATTTGTTAGCTATGAAGCATAAAAGCAAAGGTCAACCACATGATGAGATGTGGTATATAGATAGTGGTTGTAGTAACCACATGTCAGGTAAAGAGGAGTACTTTAGCAATCTTCAAGCACCCAAGCAAAGAGGGTTTGTGGAGACAGAAGACAACATAGAGCATGAGATACAACAAATGGGAGATGTCAAGCTTGAAGGTAACCACAAAGCAAAAGGACTATTTGAGGTATTGCATGTTCCTAATATTACAAAGAACTTAATCTCTGTTAGACAGATGGTTGAAAAGGGATACCAAGTCAAGTTCAACCACAAAAGATGCTTTATTGAAGACCTAAGGAATGGCTATGAGCTGATAGCCAAAGGAAAAGAGGAAGAAAGGATGTTCACTCTTGACATTGGCAAACGAGAAAGCAACAAGGCAATGTTCATCACATATGGTGACAAGAAGATTGGAGACTTGGATTTGTGGCATGAAAGGTGTGGTCACATCAACATTAAAAGTTGAAAAACATGGAGAAGAGGCAATTGGTAAGAGGTTTACCACATTTTTCATTAAAAATGTTGCATGAGATGTGTGAAGCTTATCAACTAGGCAAGTCTACTAAGTAGCCCTTCAAGAAGAGTGGATATGTAGCACATGGTGTGTTAGTCCTTGTGAACACAGATGCGTGGGGGCCAACCAAAGAGCCCTCTCTTGCAGGTAATAGGTACTTTGTAACCTTCATAGATGACTACTCAAGAAAAGTATGGTTGTATTGTATAAAGCTAAAATCAGTTGTGTTTGATGTATTCAAAAGATTCAAGGCACAAGTTGAAAAGGAGATAGGTTGCTACATCAAGAACCTAAGGTCCGATGGAGGGGGAGAATACTTCTCCCATTGTTGGAGCAAACCAATCACAAATTGGTGATTATACAGATCTTGGAGAATGCTTATGGTCAGAATGAAGCAAAGGAAGACATTTGCAAAATTAAGAAGAAGTCAGAATGGTGTCTTGTACACATATGTACATTAGCATAGTCATAGATGACTTAGATCTTTTGTTCAGTAAGAAGTATGTACAAATTATCTATAAATACCTTGAGAAAAGTCGGGGCATGTATGAGAGCATATGTGACAATAGTTACAAGTCAAGAATTAGGGAGATAGAAGCTATGAGATAGTGGAAAGTGAATTTGTGTTTGCTCTCATCACTCAGTTGTAATTTTCTGAGTTAATGAAGAAATATTGCGCCCGATCTTTTCGTGTCTGCTCCTTCTGTGTTTGATCATTAGCAAAATCCTTTTGAGGATATCTAAGTTGTTAGTTAATGAGCCTGTGACCTGAATTTCAGAGTCCAATTGTAAACAGGCTAGGAGAATTGTGAATAGGAACATTCATATGTGTTGAATGTCTACAGTTCTCTGAAACAGGCGCAAATTTCGTGTTTAATCTTTTGGTCAGTGCTCACTCCATAGTTTAAAGTTTTGTGCAAGCAAGCACTTAATCTTTAAGTTGGAAGGTGATCTACTCGTGGCTAAAAGCATTTGGCAAAACGGGTTAGATATTGTGAGAATCAAAGTTAAGAAGTTAGGGGTGTCTGAATCGACTTCTCAGAAGTACAGTTTCTGACATAGGTAACTTGAGAAGTTGATTTCTCAAGCTACACTTAATCTTTTGGAGTAATTCAACTTGGAATAGTTGCGCAATCTCTAGGAGATGATTCGTACAAAGTTTCATTAAAAACTTTACACTTTTGATAAGTCAATATAAGGAAATAGTGCAGCAGACTTTTCTGTGTATCACCTTCTTCACAGATTTGTTCATCTTTTGATAATTAGAAGTTGATCCTCTAAATGTGTGAAAGGTTTTGACTTATTCTTGGTATAGAGGTGCTCTAATCACAAGAATAAGTTGTTTTTTTGGAGATTAACATTCTCCATCAGTGGTATCAGAGCAGGAGACATCAATTTGAAGAAAAGGAGGATCTCGACTGCTGCAGATTCAAGAGATTCAACATTTGAAGGATCAAGAAGTGAAAGCTTGGAGTCAAAGCTCGAGGAGAAGACAAATTGACATCAAGAAAGGCAAAAGGAGTTCAATTCGAAGTAAAGGTACATACATTGTTTGTAAAGCTTGAAGATTTCAATACACAGGTGGATACAAGATGGGAGAAAGCTTGCAGATTGATAAGCTAGATAGGGAGAACTATCCAGCATGGTCCATGAGGATGGAAGCACACCTCATGAGCAAAGATCTTATATCATTTATTACAGGAGATGAAGAAAAACCAGAATTTGCAGATCCAAGTATTCCTACTAGGGAAGAACTTGCAATGTTGAAGACTTGGATGAGAAAGGATGCTCAAGCAAGGAGCATCATCTACATGGCTGTAAATGATTATCTTCTACCTCACATCAGAGGTTTGGAAAGTGCCACAGATGTTTGGAATGCCTTGGAAGAGCATTTCCAAAATACAACTAAGTCAAGGAAGTCCTCACTATGGGCTGAGTTCACAACCTTCAAGAAGAAGAGCTCACAATCAATTTCAGATTATGTGGCAAGGATGAAAGATATTGCAGATAGCTTGGGAGCAGTGGATGAAGATATTGAAGAGGAAAAGTTGGTAAGACAAATACTTACAGGTTTGAGAGGTGATGAGAAGTGGAAGCCTTTTATATTATCCATAGAGTTGTCACTTGATCACTTTACTCCTGACCTTAATCAATTGCTAGGACACATGCTAACCTTTGAGCAGGATCTTAAAGGAGACAATGATAGAAGTACAAGTCAAGCCATGTACTCCAAGGACAAGAAAAAGAATGGCAAGGGAAAGCAATCAAATGATGATGAAGGAAATTCAAATCAAGCTAACTTCACAAAAGGGAAGACAAATTTCAGAGGTAAAGGAAGAGGAGGTAAGAATAAAGATAATGCTAAAGCTTGTTGGATTTGTGGTAGAACAAATCATTTGGCAAATGATTGTTGGTATAACAATCAAAGTGGAGGATACAACAATCAGAATTATAGTCAAAGAGGTAGAGGAGGCAGAAACCAAAGAGGTAATTTCAGAGGAAGAGGTGGTAGGACATCATATGGTAGAGGAGGTGGAAGAAACTTCCAATCTCAGTCCTACAACAATAATTATTACAATTATGCATCAGATCAGAAGGATGACATGACTCTTATCTTGAATGCAACTCATGAATCAATGGGAGAAGATCAAAGAGTGTTTTATATTGACTCAGGGTGCAGCAACCATCTGAGTGGGAATCTATCCTTGATGACTGATATGGAAGCAAGGGTGAATGGACATACAGTTCAAACAGGTGACAATACTAAACATAAAGTGGAGAGCATTGGATCAGTGAAGACAAAGAGTGGAAGTACACTTCTGAGCAAGGTACTTTATGTCCCTACTATTCCTAAAAATTTGATAAGTGTAGGGCAAATTGTGGAGAAAGGATATGAGGTAAGATTTACAAATGATGGTGTCTATGTACAAGATCCAAATCAGGGATATAGAACCATAATTGCAGGTAAAAAGGAGGGAAGATTGTTCACTCTCAAAGTCCAAGGTAATGTAGGACATGCATTGTTTACCTATGGAGGTCAAAAGGTATCTGAATTAGACCTATGGCATAAAAGGCTAGGTCATTTCAATGAGAGAGCTATAAAGGAGATGTCAAAGAATCAGGTGGTGCTTGGATTGCCAAACATTGAAGGGCAACATATGGTGTACAAGTGTGAAGCTTGTCAATTAGGTAAAGCACATAAAAGTTCTTATAACAAATCAGGATACAAGTATTCAAATATGCTTGAATTGGTTCATACAGATGTATGGGGTCCTTCAAGGGACTATAGCATAAATGGATCCAGATATTATGTGTTGTTTGTTGATGATGCAACCAGGTGGATTACTTTGTATGTAATCAAGGACAAATCAGAAGTCTTTAAGACATTCAAACATTTCCATGCTTATGCAGAAAGGATCACAGGACAAAAGCTAAAGAGGTTAAGATCAGATGGAGGGGGAGAGTATTTCTCAAAAGAGTTTGATGATTATTTGTGGAATGCAGGTATCAAAAGAGAAGTGACTTGCAGGTACTCCCCTCAACAAAATGGAGTAGCAGAAAGGAGGAATAGGACTCTTGTGGAGTTTGCAAGAGCCATGATGAAGGAAAAGAATTGTCCAAATTACTTATGGGCAGAGGCCATTAACACTGCAACATACCTTGTGAATAGGTTGCCTTGCAAAGCTTTGGATGGAGGAACCCCTTATGAAGCATGGTGGGGTAAGAAGCCTAGTCTTGATCATTGTAAAGTATTTGGATGTATTGCATATGCTTATGTTCCTTCACAATTAAGACATAAGCTAGAACCAAAAGCAGAGAAGTATGTGTTTATTGGATATGATGATAGACAGATGGGTTACAGGTTGTGGAGTCCATCCACAAAGCAATTTCTTGTTACTAAAGATGTGACATTTGATGAGCAAAACACATGGTATACAGGATCACCAAATGAGTATACAGGTGTTGAAGAAGTTCAAAGGAAAGGAAAGGCAAAGGTAAAAGTTTGTGAAGAAATTGTTGATGAATTTGACTCTAGATGTAGAGTGCAGGATCATGAAGAAGTAGGGCCAAGATTTGATCCAGAATCAAATGAGGCTGAAACTTCAAGAAGTGCAGAAATCAGGAGATCTACAAGAGAAAGGAAAGAGCCTATAAGGTATAGCTATGATACATCTTTCCTAACAACAAGAGATTATGCTTACATTGTGAAAACAGAAGAAGATCCAACCACTTATGAAGAAGCCAAAGGTAAACAGAATTGGGAGAAGGCAATGCAAGAAGAGTATGATGCTCTACTTGAAAATGAAACTTGGGAATTAGTACCAAGACCAAAGAATCAGAAAGTCATTGGATGCAAATGGGTATACAAAACAAAGAGGTTTGCAGATGGTAAGGTGTCTAGATATAAGGCTAGACTTGTGGTTAAAGGTTATGCCCAAACTTATGGGGTAGATTATGATGAAACCTTTAGTCCTGTTGCTAAGATGTCTACAATCAGGACATTGATTGCTATTGCTGCTTGCAAAGGATGGAAATTATCACAATTGGATGTGAAGAATGCATTTCTTAATGGTTACATTGCAGATGAAGTATATATGGAACAACCAGAAGGCTTCATGGAGTCAATTGGATCAGATTATGTGTGTAAGCTCAAGAGAGCTTTATATGGGTTGAAGCAAGCCCCAAGAGCTTGGAATTACAGATTGGTCAAGTTCTTGAATGAGTGTGAATTTCAAGCATCAAAGGCAGATAGTAGCTTGCTAGTGAAGGCAAGTGAAAATGGATATATTTATATGTGCATTTATGTTGATGATATTATTGTTACAGGAACAGATGCTCAAGGAATCAATGAACTCAAGAAGCAAATAGAGAAGGAGTTTAAGATAAGTGATTTGGGAAACTTATCTTATTTTCTAGGAATGCAGATTGTGTATACTCAACATGGAGTATATGTTTCACAAGAGAGATACTTGAAGAATCTTTTGATCAAATTTAACATGGAAGATTGCAAGACCTCAACCACTCCATTGGAGGTAAATCATAAATTAAGCAGGTATGGAGGTGAAGAGTTCAATGACATGAAGAAATATCAGAGTTTGGTAGGTAGTTTGATCTATGCTACCTTGACAAGGCCAGATCTATCATATGCAGTAGGTGTGTTGTCACAATTTATGCATTGTCCAAAGAAGACTCATTGGATTGCAGCCCAAAGGGTACTCAGATATATCAAAGGAACCCTAAGTGAAGGTTTGTACTATGGTTTCACTTCTGACACAAGAATCAAAGTGTTTAGTGATGCAGATTGGGCAGGTGACTCAGATGATAGAAGGTCTACTCATGGATATCTATGTTATGTTGGAGACAAGTTAGTGTCTTGGTGTTCAAAGAAGCAACACACAGTTGCTTTATCATCCACAGAGGCTGAGTATAAGGGAATGGTAGAAGCTGCAAAAGAAGTTATATGGTTGAAGACCTTGATGAAAAGTTTTGAGATTGATCATAGTACTCCAATAATTTTTGGAGACAATATGAGTTCTTTGTATTTGGCAGCTAACCCTGTTTTTCATGCCAGGACTAAGCATATAGAGATACAGTATCATTTCTTGAGGGAAAAGGTACTTGATAAAGAGATTGAAGTGATGTACACTCCAACAAAAGAACAAGTGGCAGATATGATGACAAAAAGCTTGGATGGACCTAAGCTACAGAGATTCAAGGAGATGGCAGGAGTGAAGAAGAATGGAATAATCACAATTAGTGATTGAGGGGGAGCTGTTGGAGCAAACCAATCACAAATTGGTGATTATACAGATCTTGGAGAATGCTTATGGTCAGAATGAAGCAAAGGAAGACATTTGCAAAATTAAGAAGAAGTCAGAATGGTGTCTTGTACACATATGTACATTAGCATAGTCATAGATGACTTAGATCTTTTGTTCAGTAAGAAGTATGTACAAATTATCTATAAATACCTTGAGAAAAGTCGGGGCATGTATGAGAGCATATGTGACAATAGTTACAAGTCAAGAATTAGGGAGATAGAAGCTATGAGATAGTGGAAAGTGAATTTGTGTTTGCTCTCATCACTCAGTTGTAATTTTCTGAGTTAATGAAGAAATATTGCGCCCGATCTTTTCGTGTCTGCTCCTTCTGTGTTTGATCATTAGCAAAATCCTTTTGAGGATATCTAAGTTGTTAGTTAATGAGCCTGTGACCTGAATTTCAGAGTCCAATTGTAAACAGGCTAGGAGAATTGTGAATAGGAACATTCATATGTGTTGAATGTCTACAGTTCTCTGAAACAGGCGCAAATTTCGTGTTTAATCTTTTGGTCAGTGCTCACTCCATAGTTTAAAGTTTTGTGCAAGCAAGCACTTAATCTTTAAGTTGGAAGGTGATCTACTCGTGGCTAAAAGCATTTGGCAAAACGGGTTAGATATTGTGAGAATCAAAGTTAAGAAGTTAGGGGTGTCTGAATCGACTTCTCAGAAGTACAGTTTCTGACATAGGTAACTTGAGAAGTTGATTTCTCAAGCTACACTTAATCTTTTGGAGTAATTCAACTTGGAATAGTTGCGCAATCTCTAGGAGATGATTCGTACAAAGTTTCATTAAAAACTTTACACTTTTGATAAGTCAATATAAGGAAATAGTGCAGCAGACTTTTCTGTGTATCACCTTCTTCACAGATTTGTTCATCTTTTGATAATTAGAAGTTGATCCTCTAAATGTGTGAAAGGTTTTGACTTATTCTTGGTATAGAGGTGCTCTAATCACAAGAATAAGTTGTTTTTTTGGAGATTAACATTCTCCATCAGTGGTATCAGAGCAGGAGACATCAATTTGAAGAAAAGGAGGATCTCGACTGCTGCAGATTCAAGAGATTCAACATTTGAAGGATCAAGAAGTGAAAGCTTGGAGTCAAAGCTCGAGGAGAAGACAAATTGACATCAAGAAAGGCAAAAGGAGTTCAATTCGAAGTAAAGGTACATACATTGTTTGTAAAGCTTGAAGATTTCAATACACAGGTGGATACAAGATGGGAGAAAGCTTGCAGATTGATAAGCTAGATAGGGAGAACTATCCAGCATGGTCCATGAGGATGGAAGCACACCTCATGAGCAAAGATCTTATATCATTTATTACAGGAGATGAAGAAAAACCAGAATTTGCAGATCCAAGTATTCCTACTAGGGAAGAACTTGCAATGTTGAAGACTTGGATGAGAAAGGATGCTCAAGCAAGGAGCATCATCTACATGGCTGTAAATGATTATCTTCTACCTCACATCAGAGGTTTGGAAAGTGCCACAGATGTTTGGAATGCCTTGGAAGAGCATTTCCAAAATACAACTAAGTCAAGGAAGTCCTCACTATGGGCTGAGTTCACAACCTTCAAGAAGAAGAGCTCACAATCAATTTCAGATTATGTGGCAAGGATGAAAGATATTGCAGATAGCTTGGGAGCAGTGGATGAAGATATTGAAGAGGAAAAGTTGGTAAGACAAATACTTACAGGTTTGAGAGGTGATGAGAAGTGGAAGCCTTTTATATTATCCATAGAGTTGTCACTTGATCACTTTACTCCTGACCTTAATCAATTGCTAGGACACATGCTAACCTTTGAGCAGGATCTTAAAGGAGACAATGATAGAAGTACAAGTCAAGCCATGTACTCCAAGGACAAGAAAAAGAATGGCAAGGGAAAGCAATCAAATGATGATGAAGGAAATTCAAATCAAGCTAACTTCACAAAAGGGAAGACAAATTTCAGAGGTAAAGGAAGAGGAGGTAAGAATAAAGATAATGCTAAAGCTTGTTGGATTTGTGGTAGAACAAATCATTTGGCAAATGATTGTTGGTATAACAATCAAAGTGGAGGATACAACAATCAGAATTATAGTCAAAGAGGTAGAGGAGGCAGAAACCAAAGAGGTAATTTCAGAGGAAGAGGTGGTAGGACATCATATGGTAGAGGAGGTGGAAGAAACTTCCAATCTCAGTCCTACAACAATAATTATTACAATTATGCATCAGATCAGAAGGATGACATGACTCTTATCTTGAATGCAACTCATGAATCAATGGGAGAAGATCAAAGAGTGTTTTATATTGACTCAGGGTGCAGCAACCATCTGAGTGGGAATCTATCCTTGATGACTGATATGGAAGCAAGGGTGAATGGACATACAGTTCAAACAGGTGACAATACTAAACATAAAGTGGAGAGCATTGGATCAGTGAAGACAAAGAGTGGAAGTACACTTCTGAGCAAGGTACTTTATGTCCCTACTATTCCTAAAAATTTGATAAGTGTAGGGCAAATTGTGGAGAAAGGATATGAGGTAAGATTTACAAATGATGGTGTCTATGTACAAGATCCAAATCAGGGATATAGAACCATAATTGCAGGTAAAAAGGAGGGAAGATTGTTCACTCTCAAAGTCCAAGGTAATGTAGGACATGCATTGTTTACCTATGGAGGTCAAAAGGTATCTGAATTAGACCTATGGCATAAAAGGCTAGGTCATTTCAATGAGAGAGCTATAAAGGAGATGTCAAAGAATCAGGTGGTGCTTGGATTGCCAAACATTGAAGGGCAACATATGGTGTACAAGTGTGAAGCTTGTCAATTAGGTAAAGCACATAAAAGTTCTTATAACAAATCAGGATACAAGTATTCAAATATGCTTGAATTGGTTCATACAGATGTATGGGGTCCTTCAAGGGACTATAGCATAAATGGATCCAGATATTATGTGTTGTTTGTTGATGATGCAACCAGGTGGATTACTTTGTATGTAATCAAGGACAAATCAGAAGTCTTTAAGACATTCAAACATTTCCATGCTTATGCAGAAAGGATCACAGGACAAAAGCTAAAGAGGTTAAGATCAGATGGAGGGGGAGAGTATTTCTCAAAAGAGTTTGATGATTATTTGTGGAATGCAGGTATCAAAAGAGAAGTGACTTGCAGGTACTCCCCTCAACAAAATGGAGTAGCAGAAAGGAGGAATAGGACTCTTGTGGAGTTTGCAAGAGCCATGATGAAGGAAAAGAATTGTCCAAATTACTTATGGGCAGAGGCCATTAACACTGCAACATACCTTGTGAATAGGTTGCCTTGCAAAGCTTTGGATGGAGGAACCCCTTATGAAGCATGGTGGGGTAAGAAGCCTAGTCTTGATCATTGTAAAGTATTTGGATGTATTGCATATGCTTATGTTCCTTCACAATTAAGACATAAGCTAGAACCAAAAGCAGAGAAGTATGTGTTTATTGGATATGATGATAGACAGATGGGTTACAGGTTGTGGAGTCCATCCACAAAGCAATTTCTTGTTACTAAAGATGTGACATTTGATGAGCAAAACACATGGTATACAGGATCACCAAATGAGTATACAGGTGTTGAAGAAGTTCAAAGGAAAGGAAAGGCAAAGGTAAAAGTTTGTGAAGAAATTGTTGATGAATTTGACTCTAGATGTAGAGTGCAGGATCATGAAGAAGTAGGGCCAAGATTTGATCCAGAATCAAATGAGGCTGAAACTTCAAGAAGTGCAGAAATCAGGAGATCTACAAGAGAAAGGAAAGAGCCTATAAGGTATAGCTATGATACATCTTTCCTAACAACAAGAGATTATGCTTACATTGTGAAAACAGAAGAAGATCCAACCACTTATGAAGAAGCCAAAGGTAAACAGAATTGGGAGAAGGCAATGCAAGAAGAGTATGATGCTCTACTTGAAAATGAAACTTGGGAATTAGTACCAAGACCAAAGAATCAGAAAGTCATTGGATGCAAATGGGTATACAAAACAAAGAGGTTTGCAGATGGTAAGGTGTCTAGATATAAGGCTAGACTTGTGGTTAAAGGTTATGCCCAAACTTATGGGGTAGATTATGATGAAACCTTTAGTCCTGTTGCTAAGATGTCTACAATCAGGACATTGATTGCTATTGCTGCTTGCAAAGGATGGAAATTATCACAATTGGATGTGAAGAATGCATTTCTTAATGGTTACATTGCAGATGAAGTATATATGGAACAACCAGAAGGCTTCATGGAGTCAATTGGATCAGATTATGTGTGTAAGCTCAAGAGAGCTTTATATGGGTTGAAGCAAGCCCCAAGAGCTTGGAATTACAGATTGGTCAAGTTCTTGAATGAGTGTGAATTTCAAGCATCAAAGGCAGATAGTAGCTTGCTAGTGAAGGCAAGTGAAAATGGATATATTTATATGTGCATTTATGTTGATGATATTATTGTTACAGGAACAGATGCTCAAGGAATCAATGAACTCAAGAAGCAAATAGAGAAGGAGTTTAAGATAAGTGATTTGGGAAACTTATCTTATTTTCTAGGAATGCAGATTGTGTATACTCAACATGGAGTATATGTTTCACAAGAGAGATACTTGAAGAATCTTTTGATCAAATTTAACATGGAAGATTGCAAGACCTCAACCACTCCATTGGAGGTAAATCATAAATTAAGCAGGTATGGAGGTGAAGAGTTCAATGACATGAAGAAATATCAGAGTTTGGTAGGTAGTTTGATCTATGCTACCTTGACAAGGCCAGATCTATCATATGCAGTAGGTGTGTTGTCACAATTTATGCATTGTCCAAAGAAGACTCATTGGATTGCAGCCCAAAGGGTACTCAGATATATCAAAGGAACCCTAAGTGAAGGTTTGTACTATGGTTTCACTTCTGACACAAGAATCAAAGTGTTTAGTGATGCAGATTGGGCAGGTGACTCAGATGATAGAAGGTCTACTCATGGATATCTATGTTATGTTGGAGACAAGTTAGTGTCTTGGTGTTCAAAGAAGCAACACACAGTTGCTTTATCATCCACAGAGGCTGAGTATAAGGGAATGGTAGAAGCTGCAAAAGAAGTTATATGGTTGAAGACCTTGATGAAAAGTTTTGAGATTGATCATAGTACTCCAATAATTTTTGGAGACAATATGAGTTCTTTGTATTTGGCAGCTAACCCTGTTTTTCATGCCAGGACTAAGCATATAGAGATACAGTATCATTTCTTGAGGGAAAAGGTACTTGATAAAGAGATTGAAGTGATGTACACTCCAACAAAAGAACAAGTGGCAGATATGATGACAAAAAGCTTGGATGGACCTAAGCTACAGAGATTCAAGGAGATGGCAGGAGTGAAGAAGAATGGAATAATCACAATTAGTGATTGAGGGGGAGCTGTTGGAGCAAACCAATCACAAATTGGTGATTATACAGATCTTGGAGAATGCTTATGGTCAGAATGAAGCAAAGGAAGACATTTGCAAAATTAAGAAGAAGTCAGAATGGTGTCTTGTACACATATGTACATTAGCATAGTCATAGATGACTTAGATCTTTTGTTCAGTAAGAAGTATGTACAAATTATCTATAAATACCTTGAGAAAAGTCGGGGCATGTATGAGAGCATATGTGACAATAGTTACAAGTCAAGAATTAGGGAGATAGAAGCTATGAGATAGTGGAAAGTGAATTTGTGTTTGCTCTCATCACTCAGTTGTAATTTTCTGAGTTAATGAAGAAATATTGCGCCCGATCTTTTCGTGTCTGCTCCTTCTGTGTTTGATCATTAGCAAAATCCTTTTGAGGATATCTAAGTTGTTAGTTAATGAGCCTGTGACCTGAATTTCAGAGTCCAATTGTAAACAGGCTAGGAGAATTGTGAATAGGAACATTCATATGTGTTGAATGTCTACAGTTCTCTGAAACAGGCGCAAATTTCGTGTTTAATCTTTTGGTCAGTGCTCACTCCATAGTTTAAAGTTTTGTGCAAGCAAGCACTTAATCTTTAAGTTGGAAGGTGATCTACTCGTGGCTAAAAGCATTTGGCAAAACGGGTTAGATATTGTGAGAATCAAAGTTAAGAAGTTAGGGGTGTCTGAATCGACTTCTCATAAGTACAGTTTCTGACATAGGTAACTTGAGAAGTTGATTTCTCAAGCTACACTTAATCTTTTGGAGTAATTCAACTTGGAATAGTTGCGCAATCTCTAGGAGATGATTCGTACAAAGTTTCATTAAAAACTTTACACTTTTGATAAGTCAATATAAGGAAATAGTGCAGCAGACTTTTCTGTGTATCACCTTCTTCACAGATTTGTTCATCTTTTGATAATTAGAAGTTGATCCTCTAAATGTGTGAAAGGTTTTGACTTATTCTTGGTATAGAGGTGCTCTAATCACAAGAATAAGTTGTTTTTTTGGAGATTAACATTCTCCATCACCCATGCTTTTTGTGATTTCTTGCAGGACTAAGGTATAAAGAGGCAAATCACTTGCAGGTATACTCCCCAACAAAATGGGGTGGCAGAGAGGAAGAATAGGTATATTTCTGAAATTGCTAGGAGTATGTAAAATGAAATGAATGTGCCTTTAACATATTGGGCAGATGTTGTATCTACTATTGTGTACTTGATGAATAGGTGTCCCACATCAGGGGTACATGACATGACACCTGAGGAGGCATGGAGTGGAAGGAAACCAGAACTTTCACACATTAGAATCTTTGGTTGTGTATGCTACACACATGTACCACAAGAGTTGAGAGGTAAGATGGATGCAAGGGCTGAAAGATGTATGTTTATTGGTTATGGTATGGAGCAAAAAGGTTACAGGTGCTACAATCCTAATACAAAAGAGTGAAAGGTATCTAGAGATGTAGTGTTTGATGAACTCAAATCATGGTATGCTTCCAAAGTTCCATTGGAGGATGAAGATATTGAAGAGGCAGAGAGAAGATATGAAGCTAGGTTTCAAGAAATCAGTGGTACATGCATACAAAGGAATTCAAGCATGGATTCAACCCATCAATCAGTGAATAAAGGAAAGGCAACATTGGTAGAGCTTGATGAAGATGGACATGAAGTTGAAGACTTTGAAGAACCTATGTTAGAAGGGGGAGCTACATCAAAAGCAGAAATCAAAGCACCAAGGCAAAGAAGGTTCATTCCAGCAAAAGGAGAAGAAAGGAGGTCAACGAGAACAAAACATCCAATCTCAAGGCTTTTTTATGATAGTTATATTGCTAGGCATTATGCTTTTATGACTAAGGTTATCAAAGATCATGAACCTTCTACCTATGAAGAGGCCAAAGACACAAAGGAGTGGCAAGAAGCTATGGAAGAAGAGTACAAAGCCCTTGAAGACAACAACACATGGAGTCTTGTTCCAAGACAAGAAGGGATGAAGGTAATTGGCAACAAATGGGTATATAAAGTAAAGAGAAATTTTGATGGTTCAATTGCTAGGTACAAAGCAAGGCTTGTGGCAAAAGAATGTGCTCAATCCTATGGGATTGACTATGAAGAAACATTTAGCTTGGTTGCAAAGATGACCAAAATTAGGGCAATCATTGGTGTTGCCACATCTAGGAGGTGGACAATATATCAATTGGATGTAAAGAATGCTTTTCTTAATGGTGATTTGCAGGAGACAATCTACATGACTCAACCATTAGGGTTTGAGAACCCTAAATATTCAGATTTTGTTTGTAAACTTAGAAAAGAATTATATGGTTTAAAGCAAGCTCCTAGGGCATGGAATCAAAGGCTTGTGGAGTATTTGTGCAGGTGTGGATACAAGAAAACTGATGGAGATCCTTCCTTATACCTTAAGAAGGAAGGAGGACTAGTTGTCTATGTGTGCATATATGTGGATTACTTGATTATAACAAGAAGCGATGATGCAAGTATCACATGGATCAAGGCCAAGCTTGGAAATGAATTCAAGATTTCAGATCTTGGAGTTCTCGAATACTTTCTTGGGATTGAAGTTATTTATGCCAAAAATGGTATTTACTTTGCTCAAAGGAAATACTTGCTAGATGCACTTTATAAGTATGGTATGAGTTGTTAAAAGTCAAGCTTCAAGCTACAAATTCATGGGGAATCTTTTATGGACATGTGGAGCAATCAAAGGAAGCCAAAAGCCACGAGATTCCATCAAGAAAAGTCACTCAACCACTCCCCAATTCATCTCAACTAAATCCTCCAAGTTAGGAGGCTGATTTGGAAAGGTAGTTCCTAGATTTTAGGGGCACACTTCTCACTATAAAAGGAGCATGTATCCCGACTTCTTTTGGGCCATATTCTTGGAGTTTTAGCTCATGTAAAGTGAGCACTAAGTGCTGGAGTTGTGATAAGCAAGCCCCTTGCTTGCTTGTTTGTTTTCTTTTAGTAGGCATATCTATGTGTGTGCGCAGGCAGTGTTGCAACTCTCTACCCCTGAGTTGTTAGCATTGGTTCTCCCTCATATTATATCCATTTGATGTAATTCTTGTCTCATTGGATAGCTATTAGAGTCTTTTTTATGCTCACAAATTCTCTGGAGCATTCTCTGAGTAATCTGGGAGCAACATTCATTTTAGTGAAGTTGTGTGATTGATATCTCTCTCTGTGTGTAGGCTCTGTTGGAAATATTTTGCTCTCTGTTGTAAGGGCTGGTTCTCCTTCTCTATTTATCCCTTTGCTATGATTTTGGTGTCATTGGGTATCTATTAGAGTGCTCTAAAGTTGACCAAAGTTTGAGATTCATTCTCTGTATAATCTCTGAGAAAAGCTTGCTAGAGTGAAGTGAGGTCTCTGCTTGACTAGCAGTTGTGAGCATTCAACTAGCTCATGTTGTAGACATTTTTTCTCTTTGTGTAAGCATCCATTTGAAGTAAAATTTGTCTTGTTGGAAAGCTCTTGGTGTCTACTACAAGTCTACAAAAGCTCACTAGAGTTCTCTGCATAAGCTTTGAGTAAGAGCACTTTTGGTGTGCAGAGGTCAAAGAAGGATACCTGTGGAGGTCATTTGCGCTTCGTCGTTGCTTAGGGGTTGAGATACTTCCCCCATCATGAGTGGATGTAAGCCACTCACACAACCTGTGGATCCAAACACTAAGTTATGTGCAGGTGAAGGAGAAACTCTTGAAGATATTTCAGCATATTGAAGCATAATTGGAAGCCTTAATTATGCTACCATCACAAGACCTGACTTGTCTTATGTTGTAGGAGTTCTTTCTCAATTTCTAAATTCACAAACTGATGTTCATATGAATGCAGCCAAGAGAGTGCTTAGGTACATCAAGCACACTATCAACCAAGGGTTGTACTACCCTTATGGAGATGGATTACAACCTCAAGGCTTTAGCGATGCTGATTAGGCTGGTTCAAAGGAAGATAGAAGGAGCACATCTGGCTATGTCTTCGTGCTAGGTCAAAGAGTCATTTCATGGATGTCCAAGAAGCAACCGACATTTGCATTATCATCTATCGAGGCTGAGAATAGAGCTTTAGCATTTGCTACATGTGAGATCATGTGGCTCAAGAAGCTCTTCAAAGACTTGGATGTGGAGGTCAAAGAGTTCACTCTATTTGGTGATAACATGTCAAGCATTCATCTAGCAACCAACCCTATGTTCCATGCAAGAAGCAATCACATAGAGATCCATTATCACTTCAGCAGAGAGAAGGTACTATCGAAAGAAGTCGACATCAAGTACATCAACACCAAGGATTAGCTAGTAGATATCATGACCAAGTTTATGGATGCAAGCAAGTTGGAGAAGTTCAAGATCACCCTCAACTTGAAGGAGATCAATGGAGACTAACACTTGAGCTTGAGGGGGAGTGTTAGAATTTAGCAATCTCAAGTGTGAGAACTCATGCTAAGTTGAAGTGCCACATCACTCACACATTTTACTAGGATATACAGCCACTTTTTTTACGAGTTTCCTCAGCTCTTTACTCACCTAATTGATGGAGAAAAGTCGGGATCATTTGGAGGGCATTTTTTAATTCAAATTTGTAACTACCTTTTTAAGCATTATATAAGCAAACACATGTAGCAAAGTCGTGGTCATCCTCCTCTACCACTTGAGCACTTGTAGGCTCTCATTAGGAGTGTTTACTCCAGGTCTAAGCTAGCCCCTAGCTAATCAAGCCCCTTGCTTGGTGGAGTTTTCTCATAGGAAGTGATATTTGATCACCCATATCTCTTTGTATAGTAGTCCGATTCATTTGCAACATAGCTCATTTTGTTCCTATGATTGTAAGATTTCTTTTGAATGTAATATAAGTATCAAGTGCTCATTAACCTTGAGTATATTGATCTTGAAAGCTCTTTGGTCTGATCTCTGCATTTTCCCAAATATATGTGTGTTGGAAGGTAGACATAGGTGCAAGCTACTAGTTTGGGTAGATTTTGATTTGTCTTGTACAAGGAGGTTGACATAGGTCACATCCTCCAAATTGAGTGATCTATGGCTTTTTGGAAAGCTTGGAGATGGTAGTTCTATTGTGCAAAATTTCATAACTTCAATCCTCAAGTCTAGAGAGCAATTCATTTTTTGGAGGACTGTGGTAGTGAACTGTTTAGTCCTAGGAAGGGCCTATCATTTTTCTGCTTCAACGAGGAGTGGATATACTCCATCATAGCTGTGTATATTTGATCTTGTTTTTAATTTTCTTTTTTTTTTGTTGTGGTTTGCAGCCTTTTATATAGATACCTAGACCACTGAAGCATTTATTTGTCTCCCATTTTATAGTCAATCAATTACCTGCCTTGCTAACTAAGACTTACATATTTGTTTACAAATATAAAGTATTAGTTATCTATGGAGGTATTAGGTCATTTGGAAAATAGGAGAAGCAAATTTATCTCGAAGATTATGAAAGATGGATGAATATTTATAAAGGATGGAAGGATAGAAAGTGTCTATTAAATGCAAGTTCGTGTTCTTACCTTAGCTAAGGTAAGAACAAAAACCTGCATTGAATGGATGTTTTCTTTCTGCCCATCCTTTAGAATTATTCTTCCATCCTTCAAAATCTTTGAGATAAATTGGCTTCTCCTATTTTCCAAACAACTTAATACGTCCATAGCTAAATGATACTTTAATATTTGTATGCAAAGTTCATAAAAGGTCTAACATCACATGTATCAGGTTGACTAGAATAGCAGAAGCAGATGTGTTAGGAAGATTCTAAAGGTTGCATGGACAGTTCCAAAGGCTAGATGGACGTAATATCTACATTCGATAAAGGTATGTATAATTTGACCTTAGTCTCATAAAATGTGTATGTGTGTATATATTTATATGTGTGTATATATTTATATGTGTGTATGCATTCATGTATATATATGTGTATGTCTATGTATTTATGTATTTATATGTATGTATGTATGCATGTATATATATACATAGATAGAAAATTGAACATTATACCTTAATAGTGCCGAAACAGATACATTTCTCCATCCAAAACGATTTTCAAGATTGAGAATAAGTAAGCTCGCACTTAGTCGTGTCAAACAACTTCCTTCATATACATGCTTTAGACATTCCTCTCAAAGATATTTCTCATTTTTACAAATATCAATGCTCTCACTATCATTTTGATACCAATCCTCAATAAAATCTACCGTGCCATCATCTTCATCATTGTCGCACAAATCTTGTACTTTATCTTTGTTGGAATTTGGGGCCCCACGATCGTTCCAATACTAAAACCTTTTGAGCATACACAACTTAATTGACAAGATGATAAGTGAGATAGAGAAAGAAAGAGATCTTGAGACAAGGATAGGGAACGTAAGCTGGATGCTTACTTCACTAAAATAATAGATGTCCAAATTACAACATGGGAGTACTACTCAACCATATAAAGTGGTGCACTCACTAATGGAAGAATAAGAAGATGATGATACAAAATTTAGATTATGTCAAAATAATCTAAGTGTGTGTGAAGAGAACGAAGCAACGAAGCTAACAAAATAGTGTAACGAAATTGTAAATCAACCACAAGGTTAATTCACAAAAGATAGTTACCACCACCTCGTAGAAGACTTCTTGTTGCGATGAGAGGAGCCTCTCCTTCACCAAAACTTCACCTCCTTCAAGAGTGTGAGAACAGTCTGTCTTCAAGAAGATCTCCAAGCTCTAGATCTTTGAGTGAGTGATTTACAAAATGAGCCAGGGGCCTTATTATATAGTATTTGAGTATCCATGAAAAGCTAAAAGAAAGCTTAAAGCTACGATCGTAATTGATCGTTAACGAAAAACACTCTATCAGAATAGCGTAGCCATCGGTGTGTTTTTTTAATAAAACAACTAAAACCAAAAAGCTGCCTTCGTGATGCGTTTTACGGGATTCGAACCATGGTCGATTGGGGAAGCTTTTAGAAGCGATGGGTTAGACCAAATGAGCGGCCGCTACGACTTGTTGAAGAAATATAGAATATGCTCTATATGCGGAGGCTGTGCCCGCCTGGAATAATATAGAGAAAGCTTTTTATGAAGCTATTTGTTGGACCAATGAGGACATTGACTTCCAACAATCCCTCCTTCAATGTCATATTGGTACAAGCTTCAGTAACCTGCAAATCTTCTCATGACTATCTCTAGTCAATGCTTTGGTAAAAATATCTGCAACATTCTCACGAGAAGGAATATAAACTAGTTCAATGTGCTTCTTAGCTATCTGCTCTCGAATATAGTGGTAGTGTACCTCTATATGCTTTGTCCTTGCATGATGCACTGGATTCTTAGCTATAGCTATAGCACTCTGGCTATCTGAAAATATCTGAATGGGTTGATGTACTCTTACATCAAGATAACTGAAAATCTTCTGCAACCATACTGACTCTAGAGTAGTTGTAAATGATGCATGATATTTAGCTTCACACGAGGAAGTGGCAATAGTGGGTTGTATCTTCGAATACCATGAGATAAGACAATCTCCAAGATAAAAACAAAATCCACCAGTACTTCTTCTTGTGTCTCTATCACCTGCCCAATCAGAATATGAAAATCCTTTTAGTAACAAATGTGTAGATTTTGAAAATACCATAACATAATTTGAAGTTCCCTTCAAATAACTAAATATCCGCTTTACTGCTTTCCAATGTAACACTGTCGGATTCTGCATGAACCTTGATACTTGAGAAACTGCAAACTGTATATCAGGATGTGTATTACAAAGATAAATCAAGCAACCAACTGCTTGACTATATAGAGTAGCATCAAATGGCTTTGCATCTGCTACCATTTGTAAAGATATGTTTTGATCCATAGGTGTTTGCATAGGTTTAGAATCACCCATCTGAAACCTTTACAAAAGTTTCTCAATGTACTTATGTTGTGTCATGTAGATACACTCATCTCGAAACAGAAACTGAATCCCAAGATAATAATGTAGAATGCCTAAATTATTCACATCAAATGTTTGCTTCAATTCTTCTTTGAACATCTGCAAATCTTCATCTCTCGGACCTGTGACTATAATATCATCCACATAAATGATTGATTTAATCATCATACCTGTTTCAGCTTTGACATAAAGAGTTGGAGCCGCATCTGAGTTATGGAAACCAATGGATAAAAGATATGTATGTATCTTTTCATACCATGCTCTAGGTGCCTGTTTTAAACCATACAAAGCTTTTATAAGCTTACACACTAAGTGTTCTTTACCTATCTCTTCAAAGCCTTCTGGCTGCTGAATATACACATCCTCGTGTAAATCACCATTTAGAAAAGCAGTCTTGATGTCAAGTTGATATATATGCCAACCAAAATGTGCTGCTAGAGCAAGTATTGACCTAATAACAGTCATCCTAGACGTAGGAGCAAATGTCTCATCATAATCAATACCTTTTTGTTGTGCATATCCTTTGATAACCAACCTGGCCTTGTATCTATCAATAGTACCATCTGCTTTCCTTTTGATTTTGAAGATCCATTTTACACCTATAGCCTTCTTTCCTTCTGGTAACTCACATAGCTGCCAAGATTGATTCTTATGAATAGAATCAATCTCTTCTTGCATAGCTTTTCTCCAAATAGGAATGTTAAGTGCATCTTTAACACACACAGGTTCATCTTCAACAGTCGTAAGTGCCAAAATATCATGAATCTCAAAGTCTTCAGCAAAACTTACATGATCTTTTTGTTGTCTAGTTTGACTTCTTGTTCTTACATGATCTTGTTGTTGTTGTCTAGTCAGACTCCTTGTTCTTCCAGTAAAAGTCTTTATACCACTATCTTTCCAAGTTTGATATAACCACGTAGGTGTATCCTTGAATAGTGGTGAAACTCTTTCTGAACTTTCAGCTTCCACAGGTTCTGGAACTTGTCCTGCCGAGGTACTAGGACTTTCTAGAACTTTAACTTCTTCCATTTCTGGAATCAAAGTTTCTTGTGGAACTGAGTCTATAGAAGGTTGTGAAATTCCTCTTTCTTCAACTTTTTCTTGAATACTAGGAATTTGAGTTTTAACTCCCTCCTGATATGGTTGAACATGTACATCCAGAATCTTTCTAAAAATTCCATAGTCATTTTCACTAATGAACTCCGGAATTTCTGCTTCTTTATCATAAACCTTATCTTCAGCAATATAAGCATTACGAAAGAATAACTTCACCTGTCTCTGGAACATAAAACCTGTATCCTTTACTTTCAACTGGATATCCAATAAAAACAACTTTCTTTCCCTTTACATCTAGTTTGCCTCGGTCCTTTTTCTCAACATGTACATAAGAAAGTGATCCAAACACTTTGAAGTAACTCACATTAGGTTTTTCTACCATAATAAGCCTCATACGGTGTGATTACCTTTAAAGCTTTTGTAGATGACCTGTTCAAAATGTGATTAGCTGTATGTACTGCATCAAACCAGAATTTCGGTGAAAGCTTCTTGGACGCCATCATGCTCCGCATCATTTCAAAAAGTACTCTATTCTTTCTTTCTGCAACACCATTTTGCTGAGGAGTATAAGCAATAGTAAGGTGTCGAGTAATACCTTTCTCATCGAGAAATGTCTGGAAATCATTTGACAAGTATTCTCCACCTCTATCACTTCTGAGAATCTGGACAATTTCCTGACTTTCATTTTCAACCATAGCTACAAACTTCTTGAACATAGGAAAGACTTCTGACTTCGACTTAAGACCATAGATCCATGAGTATCTTGTAAAATCATCCACAAATAGGACAAAATACCTGAAACCTTGAATAGAGTCTACTCTCATAGGTCCATTCACATCTGAATGAATAATCTGCAATTTCCTGGTAGCTATAATAGGACCATGTTTTTTGAAAGGTAGTTTATGCATCTTACCTTCAAGACAACCTTCACATATATCTGAATCATCAGGTAGCTTGAATGAGGGTAAACTCTCAACCATACCTCTGTCTTTGATATTCTTGAGAGCTCCAAAACTGATATGTCCAAATCTTTCATGCCATAGCTTCATATCTTCCACCGGTGATGAAGATTTGACTACATATGCCTGACTGATATTTGACAAAACAAAGACCCCTCCTTTATGCTCACCTTGTAAAAGACACTATTCTTCTTTATGTGATAAGACCTTACAAAGATCTTTCTCAAATACAACTTTAAAACCATTACTTAAAAATGCAGATATAGATAGCAGATTCTTCTTCATTTCAGGTACATAAAGGACATCTAAAATTTGAAAAACACCACCTTCTCTTGACTTTAGGGTTACTGTACCTATTCCCATAACATCCAAATCATTGCCATCTGCAATAGTAACTCTTCTACCTGAAGAATAGGAAAGAGAAGAAAATACATCTCTACAATCTGTCATATGCTTTGTAGCACCTAAGTCGAATATCCAAGGACTTGCTGAAAGAACTTGTAAAGCTGCTTGATCAAAAGCTACTTCCACAATAGTGATATAGGCATAAGAATCACCTTGAGATTTCCCTTTTTTATCATCTTCTGCAACATTACCTGATGCCTTTTTCTTTTCTGCTGCAATCCTTCTATAGCATTCTGACTGAATATGTCCACGTTTCTTGCAAAAAGAACATATTTTTACCTTCTTCTTAGAAGAATTCTCTTTAGATGTCGTAGATACAGAATCTGAAGTAGAAGGTGAGAGGGACCTACTTTCCTTCTTGGATTATTTTTCCTTCTTCTTATCCTTCTTCTTCTTACCCTTTGATGAAGATGAAAGCGCTTCTCTTGTGGTAAGGGTAAGAGTGGTTATGAAAGATGGATATGAAAAAGGAAGTGAATTAATCAACGTATTTACCATTTCTTCATCTGATATCTCAACTCCTACATTTAGAAGTTGATCTCTCAAGTCAACGAGTCTCGTAATGTGGGTTTGAATTGACTCACCAGCTTTCATCCTTGTATTTGCTAGTTGTCTCCTCAATTGAGCTTTTCTAGCAGGATTTTTGCTTCGAAAAAGATTCTCGAGCTTTAATCAAGCTTGATTAGAACTTCTGCAAGATCTGATCTGTGGTAGAATATGCTTTTTGACACTCATTGCTATGAATGAAAGTGCTAAAGCATCTCTAGCATCCCATCTTGCCTGATCTTCAGTAGGAGGAACTCTAGGTAAAGACCTAGCAGTGACTTTGGATGTCGAAGTGGTTACCTCTTCTTCTGTTGGTTCTATAATTGTAATTCCAATACCTGTTGAAGCTGTTGTAGACCCTTCTTCGCCTTTTTGTCTTGGTCTTGTTAAGGATCCATTGACGATACTCCATAAATCCTTTGTCACTAATAAGTTCATCATCATGAAACTCCACATGGGATAATTAGAAGATCCATCTAACTTGTCTTCAATCTCAATTCTAATCTCACTCATCTTATCTTAAGTGTGTATGTCAATTATGTAGCTCTGATACCAAGTGTTGGAATTTGGGGCCCCAGGATCGTTCCAATACTAAAACCTTTTGAGCATACACAACTTAATTGACAAGATGATAAGTGAGATAGAGAAAGAAAGAGATCTTGAGACAAGGATAGGGAACGTAAGCTGGATGCTTACTTCACTAAAATAATAGATGTCCAAATTACAACATGGGAGTACTACTCAACCATATAAAGTGGTGCACTCACTAATAGAAGAATAAGAAGATGATGATACAAAATTTAGATTATGTCGAAATAATCTAAGTGTGTGTGAAGAGAACGAAGCAACGAAGCTAACAAAATAGTGTAACGAAATTGTAAATCAACCACAAGGTTAATTCACAAAAGATAGTTACCACCACCTCGTAGAAGACTTCTTGCTGCAATGAGAGTAGCCTCTCCTTCACCAAAACTTCACCTCCTTCAAGAGTGTGAGAACACTCTGTCTTCAAGAAGATCTCCAAGCTCTAGATCTTTGAGTGAGTGATTTACACAATGAGCCAAGAGCCTTATTATATAGTATTTGAGTATCCATGAAAAGCTAAAAGAAAGCTTAAAGCTACGATCGTAATTGATCGTTAACGAAAAACACTCTATCGGAATAGCGTAGCCGTCGGTGTGTTTTTTTAATAAAACAACTAAAACCAAAAAGCTGCCTTCGCGATGCGTTTAACGGGATTCGAACCATGGTCGATTGGGGAAGCTTTTAGAAGCGATGGGTTAGACCAAATGAGCGGCCGCTGCAACTTGTTGAAGAAATATAGAATATGCTCTATATGCGGAGGTTGTGCCCGCCTGGAACAATATAGAGAAAGCTTTTTATGAAGCTATTTGTTGGACCAATGAGGACATTGACTTCCAACAATCTTTGTTATAACTTATGGAATACGTTGAACAATGCATTGCTGGAGTGTTAATTTATTAATGTATTAATGTGTTTTGGTGTTTTTGGTATAGCAGCTCAAGGTTCGTGATCTCTATTCGTGATCGAATTTTGATTCTGATTTTTGTTTTCGATTTTGGATTTTGATTCCGATTTCCGGTTCTCGTTTTCGTTTCTGTTTTCATTTCCGGTTTCTGTTTCTATTTATGTTCCAGTTCCAGAACCAGAACCTACGTTTACTCCTTCAACTTACTCCAAGGAATCAACTAAGGCATAGAACTTAGGCATAACTTAAGGCATAAATAAGGCATTACTTTGCCACTCATAAATTAAAATTGGTTTGTGTGTAGCCAACGGTCGCCAAGGGAGCCTTGGGTGGAGTTTTATATTCGCCAAGGTAGCAGGATTTGAACCCACAACCTCACCCACACAAGGGAAGTATTTTACCACTACACTATCTCTTTGTGTTATCACTCTACTTCTTGTTTATTATATTAAACACAACTTTCATCTCTTTCTTACTTTTTCAATTCCCAGGAACAACCCTTCCTTTTACATTTTAACTCAAACAATCTCAAAAATTGTTTTACATATTTAGCAAGAGGGTTTTGTTCTCTACATCCTCATGGACCCTGTGAACAACATGGAGGATTTTGGTGAGTCACCTCTACCAGAGGTAACACTTGAGCAACAACTTGAGCTCCTGCGGCACAAACTACGAGGCACTTAGAATGAGATCCGACAACACGAAGAAATGCTCGAAAAGATGCAAACTGATGAAGACAACCTTACGAGGGTGGTCAAAGCTATTATCTCTACCCAATCAGATGGCACGCATTCCAAGATTGCCGTTAAGAATTACGAGTTTTTACGTTTTGATGGTTGTAAGGATGGCCCTTTAATCCTTTCATGGCTTTCATAGTTTGATGATTTTTATACTGATGAAACATATGCTGAAAGTGAAAAAGACAAATTTGCCACTAACTATTTAGTTGAAAAAGCTCAGCTTTGGTGAAATGATCTTTGTCATAATGCAGATTGTCCAAGCACATGGAAGGATTTTCAAGAAAAGTTTAAGGAGTCTTCTCTACCCCTACAGTTTGACTTACATGTTCGACAATTGTGGGCTAAATTTACATGGATGGAAGGTGATACGTTTACAACCTATATAGATCGGTTCTACCAATACCAAGCATCTCTTCGCTTGCTTGAAGGTGTTTCCAATGATACTATGAAGAAGAAGTATGATTATGGGATAGAGAAGGAGATTCAAGCAAAGCTTCGCTCATGCCAACCTACATCGCTTCATGAAGCTATTGCCTTTGCTCATGATGCGGAGAATGAGTACCAATCAATTATCAAGAGGATTAATTTGCAACAGCCACATCAACACCAAGAGTCTTTTTGCTAGTCTAATTTTCTTTGATTATACGTAACGCATTTACACATAGAATTTAGAATGTAGGATCATACTTTAGATATAATTTTGAAAATGAATTAGAATATTCACTTATTTAAAGGCTATGTCAGCACCTCATAGATAATCTTAATAATTTAATGCCTCCATGAACATTTCTATGCATGTTTTTTACATGAAACATGCTTTTTTTTTCAGTGATGGAACATGTGACTGGCCATCCATGTTTATTTTTATTTTATCAACTGAGGTTAGTTACTTTTTCAACTGAGGAGCATGTTTTAACTTATGGAATATGTTGAACAATGCATTGTTGGAGTGTTAATTTATTAATGTATTAATGTGTTTTAAGTGTTTTTGATATAGCAGCTGAAGGTTCATGAGGCCGTGAAAGGCGTGAAAGGGTAGACATCAATAATTCAACTTTAGGGCGTACATCAATAAATCCAATTTATAAGTTACTTTGTAATCCGCGTAGAAGGTTCTATTGTTAGAAATAGTTGGAAAAGTAGTGGTTAGAATAAGGGTCATTTTAGACCGCAATTTTTGATATTAAAAGCAAAGGCTTTCTACAAAAGTCACCAACTTCTATTTTCATGCATGCTTTTCGAAGCCGCTCTCATGTAACCACTCTTTTTGACATGATAAAAAGTTCCTATAAATACATGCACCCTGTGGACTATCGAAACAGAGTGCATGGGGGGAGATTGCACCCAATACTATGTTCCGTCTCATCTCTTGGCGTCTCTATTTTTCTATGTGTTTTCTGCATTCATAACCTCTGTGTTTGTGTGAGCAAGATCCTGATAAAAATCTTCTTTTGAATATAGGTCTTTCAACCTTGCATATTCCATAGGATCACTTTTGTGTAACCTCCTCATAGAAGCG
>CM035421.1:79010722-79013222 GCA_020310875.1 Ceratopteris richardii | reverse complement strand
GTAGAAGATCCAGAGGATGCATACAAACCCATTGTTTGTGGTAAGAAGGAAGGTAGACTTTTTACTCTCAAAGTGCAAGGAAATGTTGGTCAAGCCCTAATTACACATGGTGATGAAGTAATTACAGAGTTAGATCTTTGGCATAAAAGATTGGGACATTTCAATGAAAGAGGAATCAAAACTATGGTGGAGAATCAATCTGTATTGGGACTACCAAATGTAAAGAATCAACATATGATATACAAGTGTGAAGCTTGTCAGATGGGAAAAGCTCATAGACAACCATTTCAGAAGAAAGGTTTCAAGCATGATGGTTTGCTTGAACTCATACATACAGATGTATGGGGACCAACAAAAGAAGGTTCAATAAATGGATCTAGGTATTATGTTTTGTTTATTGATGATGCTACAAGGTGGATAACCCTTTATGTTCTAAAGGAAAGATCAGAAGTCTTTGGAGCCTTCAAACATTTTCATGCTTATGCAGAAAGAGTTACAGGTCACAAACTCAAGAGGCTAAGGTCTGATGGAGGGGGAGAATACTTCTCCCAAGAATTTAATGACTATCTTTGGAATGCAGGTATCAAGAGAGAGATAACTTGCAGGTATACACCTCAACATAATGGGGTGGCAGAAAGGAGGAATAGAACATTGGTTGAATTTGCAAGAGCAATGTTAAAGGAAAAGAATTGCCCTAATTATCTTTGGGCTGAGGCTGTAAATACAGCCACATACCTTGTGAATAGGTTACCATGTGGAGCTTTGAATGGTATGACCCCTTATGAAGCTTGGTGGGGTAAGAAACCAACACTTGACCATTGTAAAGTGTTTGGGTCAATTGCCTATGCTTATGTACCATCACAACTCAGACATAAGCTTGAACCAAAGGCAGAAAGATATGTGTTTATTGGGTATGATGAAAAGCAAATGGGTTATAGGCTATGGAGTCCTTTAACTAAACATTTTATTGTTTCCAGAGATGTGACCTTTGATGAACAGAAGAGTTGGTATGCAGATAAAGAATGTGAGCTTGAAACATTTGAAGAAGAGATAAGAAGGAGTGCAAGAGGTAAGTCACATATGCAAATAGATGGAGATGAAGAACATATGCAAGCAAGCACATCAAGAGTTGGATCATATAGAAGGAATGAAGATGGACCAATATTTGATGAAGAAGTACATCCAGATAGACATGAAGAGTGTGAACCAAGAAGGTCAACCAGAATAAGGAATCAACCTACAAGGTATTCATATGACACTTCTTACTTGACTCAGAAAAATTATGCTTACATGGTTAAGGAAGATGAAGAACCTCAAAGCTATGATGAAGCAAAGGGTAAGAGACAATGGGAAGTAGCAATGAAGGAAGAATTTGATGCTCTTGAAGAGAACAAAACTTGGGAACTTGTCCCAAAACCTAATGGTAAGAAAGTGATTGGAAACAAATGGGTTTACAAAGTTAAGAAGCATGCAGATGGAACTATAGCCAGATACAAAGCTAGATTGGTGGTTAAAGGCTATGCTCAAACATTTGGCATAGATTATGATGAGACATTCAGTCCTGTGGCAAAGATGTCAACCATAAGAACAATCATTGCCATTGCAGCATCAAAAGGATGGACATTGAGTCAATTGGACATTAAGAATGCATTTTTGAATGGATATATATCAGATGAGGTTTACATGGAACAACCTCAAGGGTTTGCAGATCATAAGTTTCCAAATTATGTTTGCAGGTTGAGAAGAGCCCTTTATGGTTTGAAGCAAGCTCCAAGAGCTTGGAATTATAGACTTGTAAAGTATCTTAATGACCTTGGGTATCAAAGTTCAAAGGCAGATGCAAGTTTACTTATCAAAAGAACAGATGAAGGTATGATCTACATTTGTATATATGTAGATGACATTATAATTACAGGTACCTCAAATGAAGGAATCAAGGAGGTGAAGAAGCTACTTGAAAGAGAATTCAAGATAAGTGATCTAGGAAAATTGTCATATTTTCTTGGAATGGAAATCACTTATGCAGAGCATGGCATTTATGTATCACAAGAAAGGTATCTCTTGAATCTTCTAAAGAAGTTCAACATGGAGAATTGCAGAGAGGCATCTACACCATTAGAAGTCAATCACAAACTCAGTAGATATGTTGGTGCAGAGTTCAAAGACATGAGGAAGTATCAATCTTTAGTTGGAAGTTTGATTTATGCAACTCTAACAAGGCCTGATCTTAGTTATGCAGTTGGTGTTCTTTCCCAATTCATGCATTGTCCAAAGGATCCACATTGGATTGCAGGTCAAAGAGTCCTTAGATATATCAAAGGGACTTTGAAAGAAGGATTGTATTATCCTTTTACATCAGATATAAGATTGAGAGCCTATAGTGATTCAGATTGGGCAGGAAGTCAAGATGACAGAAGGTCTACTCATGGCTACATGATATACATTGGAGATAAGCTTGTGAGTTGGTGTTCGAAGAAACAACACACAGTGGCCTTATCAT
>CM035421.1:79003222-79005722 GCA_020310875.1 Ceratopteris richardii | reverse complement strand
ATGATATATACCCTGATGTGCTTCTTCTATCATCTTTAGATCCGGCCCAATCTGCATCTGAGTAGACCTTTAGCTCAATATCTGAAGTATATGAATAGAACAAACCTTCATTCATGGTCCCCTTTAGGTACTTGAGGACTCGCTTGGCCGCTTCCATATGTGGTCTTCTCGGCTTATGCATAAACTGACTCAATATGCTAACACTATAGCATATATCCACCCTTGTGAGTGTTGCATAGTTCAAACTTCCAACCAAGCTTTGATAGCTTGTGATGTCTTCAATTGGCTCTCCTTCATAAGCACTAAGCTTATGATTTTGCTCCATAGGTGTACCTGCACACTTGGTATTTTCCATCTTGAACTTGACGAGCATGTCATGGACATACTTCCTTTGTGTGATGTATATACCTGAATCTGTGTAGATCAACTCCAATCCAAGAAAATAAGTGAGTGGTCCGAGGTCACTTATTTTGAACTCCTCCTTCATTTGACTCTTTACCTGTTTGATTCCTTCAAGATCATTGCCTGTGATAATAATATCATCAACATACACACATAAATAGATCACTTCAGATCCATTCCTCTTTATGAACAAAGAGGTATCCGCCTTGCTAGCTTTGAATCCTTGGTCCTGCAAATAAGTAACCAATCTGAAATTCCAAGCTCTTGGAGCTTGCTTCAATCCATACAAAGCTTTCTTTAGTTTGCATACATAGTTAGGATGATGTGCATCCTCATATCCAGGAGGTTGTGCCATATACACTTCCTCAGAAATCCATCCATTCAAGAAAGCATTCTTTACATCAAGTTGATAAAGATTCCAATTTCTAGATGCAGCAAGACTAATGAGAACCCTAATTGTAGGCATTTTTGCAACAGGAGAGAAAGTCTCCTCATAATCAATACCATGGGTTTGAGCAAACCCTTTAGCAACTAACCTTGCTTTGTGTCTATTTATACTTCCATCTGGATTCTTCTTGATTTTGTATATCCATCGAGATCCGATTATCTTCATAGATGGCTTGTTAGGTACAAGCTCCCAAGTGTCATTCTCCTTCAAGGCTTCCATTTCTTCATCCATTGCATCTCTCCAAGCTTTCTTGCTTTGTGCTTCTTCGAATGTGGTAGGTTCTTCATTGGTTGAATCCTTTGCAATGTAGATTGAGTGCTTGGTGACCAAAGAAGTATCATAACCAAACCTCTCTGGTTTCTTCTTCTCCCTCGAAGACCTTCTAAGTGGTTGATGTGAGCTCTCGGGTCCATATGTAGCATCCTGCATCTTTGCTTTACCTTTGTTCTTCCATAGCTTTAGTCTTTCCAAGTCTTCTAGGTCAATCTCCGAATCACTTTCTTCAATCTGCTTTGGCTCCTTTGGTTGAAGTGATGGAAAATCTTCATCCAAGTCATATGGCAGCTTCACTTTCCTGTCATCATCAAACCATGATTTGTTTTCATCAAAAATTACATCTCTACTCACAGAAAATCCTTTATTGGTTGGATTGTACAATCTATATCCTTTTTGGTTTTGATCATAACCAATGAATACACACTTCTCTGCCTTGGGATCTAATTTCCCTCTTACTTGAGAAGGAATGTGAGCATAGGCTAAGCATCCAAAGATTTTACAATGCTCTAGACTAGGTCTTCTTCCATTCCACACTTCATATGGAGTGGTTCCATCTAGTGACTTAGATGGAAGTCTATTTATGAGATATGTGGCTGTCGACACAGCCTCTGCCCATAGGTAGTTCGGCAATCCCTTTTCATTGAGCATGGACCTTGCAGCTTCGACAATAGCTCTGTTCCTCCTCTCTGCTACACCATTGAGTTCGGGTGTATACCTTGTAGTGACTTCCCTTTTAATGCCTCTTTCATGCAAGAAGGCATCAAATTCAAAAGAGAAGTATTCTCCTCCACCATCTGATCTGAGTCGTTTCAAAGTCCTACCTGTTTGGTTTTCAACAAGAGCAATATACTTCTTAAAGCAATTAAACACTTCATCCTTGTGCTTCATGAAAAACAGAATGGTCCACCTGCTACAATCATCTATGAAAGACACATAATATCTTGAGCCTGATATAGATGGCTCCTTACTTGGACCCCACACATCCGTGTGCACTAGATCCAAAGGATTTTGATACATATATCCTTTCTTATTGAAAGGTTGTCTATGAGCCTTGCCGAGTTGACAAGCTTCACACTTATAAATCATGTGTTGCCTTGTGATATTAGGCAAACCAAGTACACTTTGGTCCCTGCAAATCTGTTTGAGTGTCCTCTCACCAATGTGAGCAAGCCTTTTGTGCCATATCTCCAACTCTGTTAGAGTTTGAGATCCATAGCTAAACAAAGCTATGTTCTTTGTATCCTCCACTTCAAAAGTGAAAAGCCTTCCTGTCTTTTCTCCTTTGGCAATCCTTCGAAAGCCTTGCCTTGGGTCTTCAACATATGCTCCAAATCGATTGAATCTAACCTGCAATCCTTTTTCAACAATCTGTCC
>CM035421.1:78948222-78970722 GCA_020310875.1 Ceratopteris richardii | reverse complement strand
CATTTTTCTGATAAAATCCATTCTAGATTCTCTGTTTGTCAGCAATTTTTGGACAAATTCTTCTGAATATTCTTCCTCTGGTCTTTTATTTGCTGGTTCACTGCCATGTTGTGTTCCATCATCATTTCCTACTTCATATTCTTCTGTATATGTAGTCTCTATATGTGTTTCTTCCTGAGCTTGTGGCTTTTCCAGCTTTTTCTATAATTCTTCTATTGTCACCATCAGACTTCTGTTCTGTGTTGCCCATATCTCTCTTTCTTTTATCCATTCATTTTTTTCCTTTTCCATCCTTGACTGCTAATCACTCCTTTCTTTTTCCATATCCATGTGCAACTTGTTATAACCTCTCATTGATGTAGCAGCATGTGTACTAGCCTGCTTCTCTAGTTCCTTGGCTTCTTTCAATTCTATTTGTAATCTCTTAATCTCCTTGTGCAATTCTTCCTTTTCTTCCTCTGTCATCTGAGCAGTCTTGCTTTCATCCTTTAACTGACCTTCTTCCAATAATAGCCTGTTTATTTCCTCATTTACTTTAGTCAAAATTTGATAAGAATTCTGCAAAGTTCTATATCTTCCTTCAATTTTTCTCAGCTCCATTTCCAGTTTATTATTCTGCTCTGTTAGTTTTACACTCTTTTCTTCTAGATATTGAATTCTATTTTGTTTGTGTACTTCTAACTCCTCCAAAGCAATTATTCTATTTGTAAATTCCTCATTTTTCTCCTGCACCTTCCTCAATTGTTCTGACATTTGTTCCTTTTCCCTTTTGTGCTCCTTAATGATCATACTGCCTTTCGCAAATTCAGACTCTGCTACCATTCCTGAAATGATCATATTCCTACTTGAAGGTCTAAACTGCTCAATGTTGCTCATAATAATCTGGCAAGCAGATCTTATATTCTTGGGTATTCTTTCCAACCCCACTTCCATTTCCATTTGTTTAACTTCTATTTGTTTGTCTTCTTTGCACTCATTCTCCTCTTCCTCTTCATCTTCATATTCTATAACCTTAGCCTTTTGTCCTTCATTGCTTTGATGAATTTCCAGTGTTTCTTGATCTGCAACATCTTCTTCATGTTCCAATGTCTGATTATCCTAGTTCTCTTGTCTTGAACTATCTTCATCTGCCTTTACTTCTTCTACTTTGTTATTCTCCAATTCTGGTTGTTCTTTTGCAGAAAGCTGTGCTTCTTTTACCTGGATTGGGGATTTTTGAATTAAAATTGACTCAATTTTCTCACTCAATTTTATCTGATCATGGCTTGTCTGCTGTTTCTGCCCTTCTTCCTGCTCATCAATGTCCATAAGATCCATTTCTTCTTCTTGTCCTTGATTTTTGTTGGTTGTAAATTCTTCATTACTCTTCAAATCATGAGGTACATCTTTTATACTTTGGATAATCTCCTTTTCTACCACTCCTTCTGTAACTTCTTGAACATTCTTTTTCACTTCTATTTCCTTTGCTTCCTGAACTTGATCTGCACCTTTCTGTTTTATGGCTGGACTGCTTTTCTGTGCTTCTTTTACTATTTTTGTTATGCTCTCATCTAATTTAAAATAAGTTTGTGAGGGTATTGTCCATATTGATTTTATTCCTATATGCACCAACCCACAACTGAATTCCTCTCTTACTTTACTTTCCTCTTCTATCATTACTGCTTTACCTTTCATTATCCTTCTTTCTTCTTCAAAACTGATTTGCTTAACTGCCTCTTCTTGAACCTGCTTCTCCTAAGACTTCTTTCTCAAATCTTCAGGTGTTTTCTGTTTCTCAGTGGCCTATGTAACCACATTAGGAGTACTTGGAACTAAAAAATTCGGACTTTTTAACAAGAAACTTTCAATGTCACTTTCAGAATCTGAGGAAAAATGTGAAGATCCTCCAATTCCTAGTTTTTCCACTTTTGACTCTTCTTTAGCAGTAAATTCCTTCTGCTGTTCTCTTACTGTTACTTCTTCTGCCTCCTTTATAGTTACATTTTCAACTACCGATTTTCCCTTCCCCTTCTTGGTCAACTTCTTCTTTTGCACTGGTTTCTTTTGAACCTTCTTTTTTACTACAATTGTGGTTCTGGTTTCTGGAGGTCCTTGCAGTTCTTTGAAGTATGCTAATAGCTCTACTTCCTTTTTAACAAATACCTCTTCTGTTTCGGCTACCATCATTTGATCATGAAGTTCCTCATAATGCTCTACCTCCTCTTGAACCCAATCTATTGTCTTGCAAGAATAATCTTCCAGCATCTTTTGATATTGTGCATCATACATTGCTCTTTTGTTATTTCCTTGAGTTAGATAAGTGTATAACTGTTCTTTGCTTGTTTGGGGTGGATGAGGATCACTAGAAGATTGGACCTGCTTCTGCGCAGCTTCATCTTCTTCTTTTGTAGCTTCATCCGGCTCTAATTCAACCTTTCTTGGGTCCAACCTCCTTTTCTTTACAGGAACCACTTCCTCGGATATTACCTTTCTTTTCATCCCTGCTCCCCTCATGTTGGTTTGTCCTTCTATTTCTCTCACAGACATTTTCCTGGGAGGACTCTTGATCCCTGACATAAGACTTCTGAAATATTGTGCCTCTGGAGCCAGCTTCAACTGATCTTCCATTCCCAATACATGATAAATGATCCTGGTTAAAAATTGAGCTCCATTCATGTATTTTTTCTGTTCCCAGTGTTTTGCTGCTTCTTTAAGCTGTTCATGGATGTACGGTGTTACATCCATTACTCCGAAGAGTTTGGTTCTGTCCTTATTGTTAAACATAAGCAGTGTAACTGATTTATGTGGCATGGTATACCTTGGTAGCTTTGGGAAGCAAAAGTACTGCAAAAACATCCTTGTGGCATATTCTTCATTCTCTCTTCCCTTGAAGTCCATAAATTTGGAGTACCCTGTATATGTGTCTTTGTTCTTTTTTACAAAGCTAAAGTCAAGCTTGGTTCCCATTGGGTAGACTTGTAAAGTTGCTCTGATATGCTCTGCTTTTATGGTGATACCCACCTCCTGGTTATCTTTGTTCCTAACTTTGCATCTGAAATAAGCATCATTGCCTTTTCCAATTTCCACCAGACTGCTCATTACTTGTGCCACTCTCTCAAAATCAATGAAAAATATGGGCTCTTCCAACAATTTGTGTATACCAACTGCCTTCCATCTTTTTTGATTAACTACAACTCTTTGAAATCTATAGAATTCTTGACACAGCATAGTATATTTATATCCCCCTACTCCCACTGTAAATATATGCGGGCCGATTATTCTTAAAGTTTCCTTGAGCTCCTTCACCACCTTCTCAGCTTCTGGAATCTCTAGTTCCTCATCAGACTCCAGGTCCACTTTCTCTATCTCAGCTTCACTATCCAGAAACCAGTGTCCTCTTGACAGAGTAACTGATTCTACTTTGAAGTCATGAATTGGCAACTCTTTTGTATTCAGCATTCTGGAGTAAATATAACACATGAAAAGAAAGAACTCTACCCTCATGAGTAAAAAAAATAAAATAAAAAAAAAATAGTTATCTTGAGATGAAATGAAGAAGAAATTTGAATTCTGACTTCTTTAGAAAAAAAACTCAATTAAAGTGACTTCTGACTTCTTTAGCAAACTCAATTAAAGTGACCATTACATGTGTAGCAAGATGTCTAGTGCACTCCCCTCTTCTGGCAATTCTTATCCAAAAAGAAGATGTTTTTAGAAGAAAAAAGATTGAAGAAAAAAAATAAAAAATAAACAACAATAAAGACTTAAAAAAAATAAAAAGTCATAAAAAATAGAATAGACAATACAACAAATAATAAATAGGGATCTTCTACCCTTCTTCGTATATCTTGCTTTGTGCTATATAAATTTACAAAAGGAAACAAAATCGACAACTTTTCTCAATTTTTCTCTTCCTTTTTCTATTTTTTTTTCAATTTTTCTTCTCTTTTTTTTTTAATAATTTCTTCTATTCCCTTTCTTCCCCTCCTAATTCTCTTTTTAGAAAAAGGATAGAGTAAAAGGCTTTTGTTCTAATTTCCAATATGTTTGTGATTTTCTTTTGTCTAACCTTCTGATCTGATTTTGAAAAGAAATCTAAATCCAGATCAAATACAGATGGTCTTTTTCCATTGAATCAATTCTGATTTCTTTACCCAATAATATTTAATCTTAGTTGTCTTTATTTCAGGAAGAAATCCATCTCCTTCTAATAAGCTATTTTTTGAATCTTTTGGCCTCCATATCCATTTTGTTCTAGAATTTTGTTCTGATGAGCAGACCTTGGGTATGCTTTGGTTCCATATCCTTCTTGTTCTAATGCTTTGATGCTTCAGATTATACCATGGTCGCCACCTTGCTTCTTGGTGTCCATCCTCCTTTGCCTTCTCACTTTTTTGCAGATTTTGATTAAATGAGGCTTGATCTTCTGGTATTTGTATTGGTAATGTTTGTATGTCTTTTATTGGAAAAATAAATTCTTCCATGTCTGGGTCATGAACATCCTAATTACCTTCCTGTTCTTCATTACTCAATAAAAATATTAAAAACCTTTTGTCATTCATGATCAAGTTAAGCTTCATTTTTTCAAAATTCAAAATTACTTTACCTTGTTTGAGCCATGGTTGTCCCAAAATCAATTTTTCAGTCATCAAATAATCTGGCCATTCTTCACAATCTATTTTCATATATTCATCATTGAACCTAACTTTAATAGATAGTGAAGACATGCTTTGTATCATTTGTCCTTCCAGAGTTTTGATAAAGGTTCTGCTTTTAGTTCTTTTTAGTCTAAATTTATTTACCAAAGCTGAACTAATCAGATTCACTTGGGCTCCAGAATCTATCAAAACCCTAATTTTTTCATTTTGATAATCCATTATTATCACAGGCAAATGTTCTTTTTGTCTTAGAGGTGTTTCACACAAACAAACTTCCCTATGATTTTTGGTTTTTCTTATCCTCTCCTTTGCTTCTTGTTGAGCCTCTTTTCTCATGTTTTCTTCTTCTTTTTTCCTATTTTGAGCTTGTTGCAACCTTCTCCATTGATTAGCAGTTAATGGGCAATCATACCTCTTAACTCTACATCCACTTATGAAGTTTGGCATGATCTCTCCATCTATGCTAGCTAGTTGAATGGCTCCACTGTTACTTATCTAATGTATAATATATGGTCCATGTCCTTTTTTCTGGAATTTTTTCTGATGTTCTTTGACTATGTATGCCAGTACTAGATCTCCTTCTTGTAAATCTTTTTCTTTTATGTGAACATCATGATAGGCTTTTTGCCTTTTCTTGTCTGCATATATACTCTCTCTGATAGTTCATGTCCAGTCCAATTGTAGTGACTTCCTACTTTTAATGTTGGAATAAGGAATTCCATAGGTAAAACTGCATTTTGTCCATATACTAGATTGAATGGTGTGTTTCCTATTGCAGTTTTATAAGCCACTCTATAAGCCCATAGGACATGATTAAGTTGTAAATCCCAATCATTCCTGTTTGTGTTTACTAATTTTGACAGTACAGTACAAAGTACTTTATTAGTACTTTCTGCTAACCCATTGGCTTGTGGGTGATATGGGGCTGACTTTCTATGACTGATCAGGAAATATTCAGTTATGTTTTCTATGATTTGGTTCAGAAAATGGGTCCCCCTATCACTTACCAATTCAATTGGAAGTTTAAATCTAGTGATGATATTCTCATAAAGGAATCTGGCAGTCGTATGAGCATAATTTCTTTTTGTGGCTTTGGCCTCAGCCCACTTTGTCAGATAATCTGTAGCCACTATTATGTATTCAGCATGGGATTGTCTTGATGGAGGATGTATAGGTCCAATAAAATCTAATCCCCATTTACTAAAGGCTCTTGCTGAAATTAATGGAACTAATGGCATATTATCTCTTTTATTTGGTTGACTCACCCTCTGACAGACGTCACATCTTTTTACATAGGTTCTTGCATCAAGAAATAGGGTTGGCCACCAAAAGCCAGAATATAAGATGAGTTTAGCAGTTCTGTCACTTGAGAAGTGTCCTCTTGCTACTCCAGAATGTGCCATTTCCAATATTTCCAGATATTTATCCTCAGGAACACAAATTCTTAAGTATCCATCCATACCTCTCTTATACAATTGCTCTCCTATCAATTGATACTCTTCAAAGATCTCTTGTAGATTTTTTGAATCTACACCAGCAATTACTTGTTTCCCCTTCTTCTTCCTTTTCAATTCCTCAATGATATTTTCACTCCAATCTGGATTTTTCTGGAACCAATATAGAGTTATGGATTCCGAATCCTGCAATGATTGGCACTTCCTGCAATCAGCAATGTATTTTGTTACATCTTGAATCTTATTAGGCCAATGTACCCCCATCCTATTGAGATTACTTAGGGTAACTACCTTTGAAGCATGAGTGCAAGGGTTCCAACAATGAGCTCTTTTCATATATTCTTGTTGCTCTTCTTCAGGAGTACAATATTCCAATATGCCTATATGGTTGAGGTGATACAAGTGCCCAGCTAGCAGCATAGAATTTCTGCTTTGTAATACTAAGTGTGTATTGTTTCCAATTGTTCTACAAGGTCCCATGGTTAATAATGGTACTAAGATCATAGCCCACTCAGGAACACTTTCTACTTTGAACAAATAAGTATCTGGCACGTCATCATTTAAAGGTGAACTAGGTTCTTCAGACTGGATTCTAGATAAATGATCTGCTCTCAAGTGTGTTTTTCCTTGTCTGACCACCACTTCAAACTCAAATTCCATTAGTAAAAGAAACCATCTGACTATTCTACCAGTGTGACAAGGTTTACTTACCAAATATAGTAAAGCTTGATGGTCTACAAAGAACTTAAAATTGTTGGCCAAAAGGTAATGTCTATATTTCTTTACAGCAAATATCATGCCCAACCCTTCTCTCTCAGTGGTTCTGTAATTTTTTATGCTAGATTCAATTGCCTACTAGCATAAGCCACTGGAAAATCTAACTTGCTTCCTTCTATTGGTTGTGCTAACACACATCCTAAAGCATAATTTGAAGCATCCACATGGACATGAAAAATTTTATCCCATTGAGGTGTTTTCAGAATTGGGGCTGTTACCAAACAAGTTTTTAGAGTTTCAAAGGCTTGGTCACACTCCTTGGTCCACTCAAACTTTGTAATTAGGGCATATAAGGGTTTGGCTATGTCAGCAAATTTGTGTACAAATTTCCTATATACCCACAATGTCCCATGAAAGTTTGAAGTTCCTTTACATTTGTTGGTCTTGGAAGTTCTATTATGGCCTTTATTTTCTTCTCATCAGTTGAAATTCCATTTTTAGAGACTATGTGACCTAACATTCTTCCTTGTCTTACAAAGAATACACACTTTTCTAGATTTAAACATACTCTGTAGGTTCTGCATTTCCTGAATATATTTTCTAAATCCTGCAAGTGATCTTGTCTTTTTAGTGAAAAAGTACAAAGATCATCTACATAAATTTCCATTACATTCCTCAGGAACTCTTTGAAGATATGACACATAAACCTCTGAAAAGTTGCTGGAGCATTGGTTAACCCAAAGGGCATAACCCTAAAAGCATAAATTCCCCATTCTGTGGAAAAGGCAATTTTATGTTGGTCTTCCAATGCTATAGGTACCTGATTTTATCCTGAAAACCCATCTAAAAAACTATAAACCTCCTTCCCTGCAACTCTTTCTAGAAGATGATCTGTTATAGGCAGTGGATAATTATCTCTTATAGTTGTTGCATTTACCTTTTTCAAGTTAATGCATACCCTAAGTTTCCCATTCTTTTTTGGTACCACAACTATAGGAGATATCCATTCTGTATACTCAATCTCATAGATGAAATTGGCAGCCAACAGCTTGTCAATTTCTTCCTTTATTTTAGCAGAGTATTTATCATTGAAGGTGTAATGTCTCTGTTTGCTAGGATTTGCATCAGGCGTAATAGGAATCTTATGCTCATAGATTTTAGGATCAATACCTTTCAAATCCTTGTAGCTATAAGCAAACACATCCCTATAGTTTCTTGCCAAGTTTCTTAGTGCCTCCTCTTCTTGAGTTGTCATGTCATCAGCCACTACAGTATGTCTTTCTTCTCCCTCTTCCTGAGTGATCATGACCTTTTTAGTTTGTTCCTCATTATCATAAGCCTCCCCTTTCTTCTTTTCCCTCTTTGGTTTCATCTTGAGAAGTAGTCTGTTTTCTACTTCATAAGTCTTGAAATTTGCTCGTACATCAAAGTGTTGATCTTTGTTTATTTCCCTTTTCTTCTTCTCATCCTCCTGATTTTCTTCTATTTCCTTGTGTTTGTTTTTCTTATACTTGCCTGAGATTTTATCTTTAATAGCATCTTCAGCTTTTACTTCTTCCAAAAATTGTGTTTTCCCTTTTTCTAATATCATTTCTCCTTTCTGTTCCTCTTCTGTTTTTGATACTTGTATCATTTGTATTCCAATGTGAAAGACATCATACCCTTCTTCATTTTGAAATTCACTCCTACATATTCATCATTGGCCAGATCCATGGTTGCCAAGATTTGGTTCCACCCATAGGGCTCAAATTCTTCATCTTTAAATTGTTGTGGTACATAGTTCTCATCTTGTAACTTCCTTCCTTCCACACAGTCTTCTCTTCTCAATCTCCTTTTTCTATTGGTGAGGTTTCTTATCATATTGCACTTCCATATTGATGATTCAGTTTCATCCTGGTCTTCCATCTCTGATTCTTCACTTAATTCTTGATTTTGATGTATTTTATACCATTCTTGAGGAGATATGTCACAATAGTGCCCATTTCTTAGATTTACTTTGGTTATTCTTCCTTTGCTCTGAAGGTATAAGCGATCATTACCCCAATCTTGCACAATTTGCATTTGTCTCATAAATGGCCTTCCTAGGATAATTTCATATGAAGTGGATTGTGGGAATTCAACTATGGCAAAGGTATGTTCAATCTCTATTCCACATATGTCCACAATTACTTTTTCCAATATTCCTAGGGGTTTTTCTATGTGTCCATCTGCAAGTTGCAATCTCATTTTGGTGGGTAATAATTCATTTTTTCCCCATTTTTCCCAAGTTTGTTTGGTCATGATGGCCACTCCAGATCCACTATCTAGAATAGCTTTGGCCTGGTTTTTACCAAATTGTATTTTTAGGGTTGAGTTTCCCTCTTCTCCTTCACAATATCCTCCTATCTTATCAATGGGAATATACCATAATTCCTCCAATTCCTGCAGTTGTGGGTGAAAATTTTCTGGCGTTGTTTCCCATTGTTTCATTTTGTTTTGTAAGTGAGGATTTTGTTTCATTAAATCTTCCAACGTGGTGTGATATAGAATTGTGCATTGTTTATCTATATTTCACCTGGAATGTTACTTGTGGGTTTTCTTCCTTGTTAATGTTTCCTCTTGTTTTTGTTGTCTCAGATTCCTCAACTGTTTTTTGAGAATTGCCTACTTCCCCCATTTTGAGTTGTACTTCCTGTATGATTTGTTTACACTTTTGCATCCTTTCATGTTCTAAGTCTGGCATAGGATAAGCCATCCCATGGTCTGTAGGGCTTGGTCCCTCTTGAATTCTTCCCTTGTATGCTTTTATTAGAGTGTCTAGACTTTGTGAATTTCCTATCTCTGACTGGGTTTGTGTTTTCTGAGGAGGAGTATTGTTTGATTGTTCACTATTTTCTTCTTCCAAATTTTTACCCATTCTTTTTTTCCTTTCCCATTTCCCTTTTTGTTTATTCTTCTTCACCTTTGAGACTGAACCTTCATTTTGTTCCTTAGTTGTTCCTTGTTGTTTAGTTTGTGACCTTGTTATAGCATTTACATTCACTTGGTCAATGTCACTCAATTCTTCTTGCTCCATGATGTTGACTGTTTTTAGTGGTATGTTATTGGGTGTGTTTTGTTGTTTTTGAGGATTTTTTGGACAATCCTTTATCAAATGTTCCCTGCCACAATCCTTACAATAAGCTCCTTCTATTCTTAATGTAGGAGGTTGTGGACAGTCTCTAATGAAATGTTCTCCCCCACACCTATAACAAGTTATCTTTGGTCCCCCTTTGAATTGAGGTCTCTGATTGGACATATAATTGTTGTTTATATACATGAATGTGGCCTTATCCATCTCGATTCTCCCATTTCCCAAATCTAGGGCTTTTAGCTCTGGTTCTCTCAGTTCATATTCTTCCCAATCTTCTTGATATCCTTCATTCCATTGATAATCTTCCTTGTATGGTGATCTTATTCTTGAATTTCCCTCCTCTATTGGTGTGTATTTAATTGGTACCACATTTGTTGGTATAGGAGGTTGTTGCCCAAGTACAGGTCTTGGTTGCTCCATATATCCTGATTCTCTTTGACTCAGATAATCTCTCTCTTTTAAGGGTTGTTTATTATAGAAGCATTCCTCCCTGGTATGATTTGTCCATTTTCTCTCTAGTGTACACTATTTGAGTGTTTTCCTATCTTGCAAATGTGGTGGCTTTTGATATGGGCATTGTTGTACCAAATGACTTTCTCCACAATTGTAGCATTTTTTATTTGTGTTTATCCTAGAGTTTATCAAATTGGTTTTGATGCTTACCTCTAGGGCTTTAGCAATGGCTTGAGCCAATTCTTCTGCTGGTGGGATTTTATCTTCATTTGATCTAGGTTGATCAAATGCTAACATATCTTGGCCTCTGTTATCTTCCAAATCTATTGCTTCTTTTACACAAGCTCCTAGGTCAGGGCATCTCCTATAGTACACTAGGGTTCTTACTTGGGCACTTCTTAATCCTTCTATGAATAGGGATACTTGTCTTGCCATGGAAGGTACTTCCTCTCTGGGACATCTGTCAATGTATTGCTTAAATCTCCTGGCTGCCTCTCTGACGTTTTCATCTTTTTGTTGTTTAAAGCTATGTATCAGAGTGGCTGTGTTATGCTTTATTCCAGTCTTTGAGAATTCCCCAATGAAGGCTTCTAGGAAGGATTCAATATCTAAGTACATCTCCTTTCTCAAAGGAATGAACCAAGATAATGTAGGTCCTATTAGGGTTAGACCAAATGCTTCAAATTGGACTTTGTAATCTTCTACCTCTTCAGCTCTAATTAATTGCCTAAACTCTACAACATGAGCATGAGGATCAGAATATCCTTCATATTGATTTTTCATGCATTTGGCTACCTGATATGGTCTAAGCATTCTACCTTGATGTTGCCAATGATGTCTTCTTCTTAGTGAAAATTCATTAAATCCTTCTGGTTCCTTTTCAAAAGGATTTGGGGAAGCATGTGTTCTCCTCCCTTGTTGTTGCTCACCACTAGTGTAGTTTTCATGTGGTCTTGGTAAGTCTGATTGCCCTAGGTTCTGATCCCAAGGTCTCTTGTCGGCACATTGCCCTAAATAGTTTGAATTTTTTGGGTCTTGTGAGAATATGTATACACATCCTTGCCTATCTTCATACCTACCACCTTTGAATTGAGCTACTGGTGTTATGTTCAGGGGAATTTCTAAGTTTCTCAATCTAATGAGAAACTTATGCATTCCATCTTGATATACATAGGTTCAAAACCTATTTGTATACATGTATTTGAGGATATTTCTATAATCCCCATTTTCAATAGGCTCATTTGTTTCATTTAAATTGTCCATGTTGTTTTCTTGACCTTGATTTCTTTCTTGCACTTCCCCTTCCATTGGTTCTATTTCCTTCCTTCCTAAGTCTTACTTAGTATGTGTGTTTAATTTGTTTCCAGACCTAAGGATCATTCAATTAATTTTCACGATTCTGTGGTCAAAATCGTGTTTTCCACGATTTTGTGGCTAAAATCGTGTTTTTCACGATTCTGTGGATAAAATCGTATTTGTCACGATTTTGTGGATAAAAATTGTTTTTTTTTTCACGATTTTCTGTTCAAAATCGTGTTTCCCATGATTTTCTAATCAAAATCGTGTTTTCCACGATTTCCTAGTCAAAATCGTGTTTCCCATGATTTTCTAATCAAAATCGTGTTTTCCACGATTTCCTAGTCAAAATCGTGTTTCCCACGATTTTCTAATCAAAATCATATTTTTCACGATTTTCTAATAAAAATCGTGTTTTCCACGATTTCCTAGTCAAAATCGTGTTTTTCAGGATTTTCTTGTCAAAGTCGTGTTTTTCACAATTTTCTTGTCAAAATCGTGTTTTTGACGATTTCCTAATCAGAATCGTGTTTTTCACGATTTTCTTGTCAAAATCGTGTTTTTCATGATTTCCAAATCAGAATCGTGTTTTTCACGATTTTCTTGTCAAAATCGTGTTTTCACGATTCTGTACTCAAAGTCGTGTTTTTCACGATTTTCTTAGCAAAATCGTGTTTTTCACGATTTTGTGTTCAAAATCGCGTCTTCCATGATTTTGTGTTCAAAATCGTGTTTTCCACGATTTTCTTCCCAGATAATCGTGATTGCTCACAATCGCAAATAACACAATTTTCTTATGAAAGTCGTGTTCTGGGAATCGCGATTTTGTCCTTAATTTCAGAGAATTGCGATTTTTTGTTTGACTACACAATCGCGATTCTGTTAATTTTTTTGAAAATTTTCAGGTATTGATTTTTAAAGTTTTATTTCATCTATAGAATCGCCATGTCTACCTTTTAACATGCAATGAAAGTGTTCTTCCAAAATCTTTTTATTTTCTTACAGAAATTTCAAAAAGTAAAAAATCGGGATTCCGTGTTTTTCTATTATTTCCTATTTTTTTTATGCTTTTTGATCATAAAAATTGTAAGAAATGCAACAAAACAGTATTGAGGTCCCTTACCTTGCTTGCTTGGTTCACACTCTCTCCAAATCTCTTTTCTGTAGAAAATCGCGATCTTGCTTGCTCTCTCTCTCTCTCACACTCAAATGAGTTTCTTCTAAAATTCCAGTATTTTTATAGTGTCCTCAAAATCGCGATTCTGTGCAATTTCCACTATTTTTCACTCTTTCACTTGTCCAATTTCATCCTTCCACAACTTTATGGTTTTTTAATCCTCTATCCTTAATTTTTGTTGATTAATTACTCCCCTTAGCTATTGATGAAAATCGCGATTTTGTCTTTTTCTACCTCTTTCACTTGATACTCACTCTTCCCTGCTTCTTTGGAATTTAACTTCCCTCACTTTCTCAATATTAATGAAGTCTCTTGCAATTACCTTTTTTCCAAAAACCCAAATATGCTGAAAATTCCAGAAAATTTTTTCTCCTACAGAAAATCGCGATTTTGTGCAGAGAATCATGTTTTTTGTGTACTTCCTATTTTGTGCAAATTTGAGTATTCTTTTCTCTTGTTTCCCTTCAGTACCCTTTACCAATTCCAATTCAACAGACACCTATACTTTTGCATCAAAATCACAACATTATTCAGAAAATCGTGATCCTGTGCAGAGAATTGTGTTTTTCAAATTTTCTAATTTTTTTTGACCAATTTTTGCTTTCGTTTCACTTGGTCCCCTATTACTCTTGTCAACAAAGTTTCAATCCAACTTCCTAAGGAAAAAGGAATTTTGTTTGATTATTTTTGATGAGTTTATGAATTTTTTTAGTATTTTACCCTAAATTAAGGTAAACACTTCACTTAGGGTTTGTTGTTTGTGGATCTATTGATCCTGTGTTCTTTGATTGGTTATACTCTCCTATGCTTTGGCTATCAAACCAGTTCATAAGCAAAACTTCCCGATGAAAAATGTGCTATGAAATGCAAGTATCAATTTTTGCAAAGATAAAATCCAACATTTTTTTCTTCAAGATGCAAATCAACAACTTCTCAAGATTATTGCTTTGACTTGGCTAACAAATGGATCTTATCTACTTGCATCTAGCTACTTTACTTGACTTTTCCTTAATGCAATCATATCATCTTTCCAAGATCAACAATTTTTGCCTAGTACTTGGTCAAAAAGCACTCTAAAAATGCAAGAATAGATACATGTTACCTTATCTTCAGCTTTCTTGATCCAAATTTTTCACACACCTGCACTTTACTTCAAAAAATGAGATGAGCAACTATCAATTTGCAAAAATTTCAGCACTTCCAATTCTAAAAAGATGATCTATTGCTTTCTTTTCCCAAAAGACAAACAAAGACATCTACCTTTTCATGTTCATATTTCTTGATTAAAGAGTATTACCTTTTCCATGTGTTCATTACCATCATCAATAGAAGATCCAGCAAGGTCCAACTTCAATGAAGTTTTTGATATACTCCCCGGCAATGGCGCCAAAAAATGTTTGTTATTGATCTTTGGAGTTGTCCTCTCCAATCATTTAGCATAAAGAATTAACAATACATCTTTATTTTGTCAATCCTGGAAGTATTCAAGAGACCATATCCCCTTCTAGATGATAGAATCCAAGAAATAAGAGGTAAATGGCTGGATTTCTGAGAATAATGAAGATGAAGAGGAATTTCTAGGGTTTAGATTATCTTGAGCAAATCTCCATCATTTTCCACAATCTTGGTGTCTAAATCATGATATTTCTTCAGCAGAACACAATCATGAAGTCAAAACTCAAAAATGTTACCTGTACCATATAGACGAGACAATCGTGATTCTGTACAAACAAACGATTTTCATCTCCAGCACCATTCTTCATCAACTTATCCGTCAACACATCAATATTCAGCTCTCTTCATACACATTCAACAGAAACACACAATAGAAGCTCACAAATCTCCATGGATACACAAAGAATAGACTCACAACTCAAAGAAATCACACAAAGAGGAGAAAACACAATTTTCAGCAGGAAACTCTCTCTATTCACTTGGATAGCATGTAAACAAATAATCAACCAACCCCCTCATAATAGAGGAAATTGTCTTATATACATTTTCAAGTGTTCCTTTTCACACTTGAATTTTGGTCCTTTCCTCTATTATTCTAAAAATATGCTATCTAGGAGTTTCCAAAAATTCTAGAAAAATTACATAAAATTCTATTCTACATAAGGAAGACTCTTCCTTATTTTTACATCAGTTGCATAAATATTTTTACAAGTTTTTGGCATTTTACAATTATTTTTCATAAAAAATGCTTCAAAAAATACATCTTCTAACATATGCACATACGTACACACACATATACACATGCACACACACATGCACATACCTACATATACACATATACATGCACATACACACATATACACATAGAGTTACACATATACATGCATATACATATACACACATATACACATGCACATGCACATACTCATACACACATATACACTTACACATGCACATGCACATACATACATATACACACACATACACATGCACATACATACATATACACACACATACATATACACTTAGGTACACACATATGAATGTATTATATACTTAAAGTATTAAAACACATATACACATGCACACGCACATGCACATACCTACATATACACATATACATGCACATACACACATATACACATAGAGTCACACATATACATGCACATACATATACACACACATACACATGCACATACACATACTCATACACACATATACACTTACACAGGCACATGCACATACATACATATACACACACATACACATGCACATACATACATATACACACATATACATATACACTTAGGTACACACATATGAATGAATTATATAATTAAAGTATTAAAACACATGCTTAATATAAACAATAATAACAATCAATAAAACAAAACTCTTCATTACTTAATACCATACACACAATTCAAAACATAACTGAATGAAAAATATATAGATAATATATATATATATATATATATATATATATATATATATATATATATCAATATATATATATATATATCAATATATATATATATATATCAATATAAATACATATAATCCAATGTCATAATCAACTAAGATCCTAATCATGATCATCCTGATCTTCCTCATCCTCATCATCATGATCACCGTGTGATGATTGAGATTGTCCCTCCTGTGTCTATCTCTCCACCTCATGCATATCTATCTCTCCATAATACTCCTATATTACATATAACAAACATAAATAAATAAAACAATTAAACCATTCATAAAAATAAAATAATTATATAAAAATTAATAATAATCACAAAGGCATTAGGATGATCTTGCATATACTCGCTCAAACGCCGATATCCAAAATGTGTAGCATACTCGATCTCATGTTTCGTAGGATATCGGCCATAATCCTTCCGCTGCATTGAAACAAATAAAAAAGATTAGTTGCTTGCATTTTAACTAAAATAAAAAATATACTCACAATAACACATATACTTACAAATGTAGCTACAAAACCATTATGGCCCATTTGGCCTAGGTGCGATGTGTGGCCTGCCTCAACTCTCTTCTTTGCAACAGCCTGTTTATTTAAGAAAAAAATACATAAATTAAATGTAAAAAATTACTAATACATATAAAAATAATAAATATAAACTATTAATTTGTGTACCTTCTGCTGAGGAAATGACTCCTAAAGACGTAGCTGTCTACGAAAAAACTGCCACGTCTCAGGTGTTATGTTAGCTCGCCTCTTATTTTTTTCCACCATACAATATCTCCCGTTAATTTAATCTCAAACAGAAAAAAAAATCAGAATACATACACATATATACACACACATACACATACACATACCCACATACACATATACATGCAAACATATACGCATACATATATGTATACATATACACATATACATACATGTAACATAAACACACATATACATATCCACATATATACGTACACACACATGCATGCATATACACTCATTCATACAAAATACATGCATTTATCCCACAATAATGTGTAGTTGTGTATATGTGAATATGTGTGTATGTGTAAATGTGTATATGTGAATATGTGTGTATGTGTAAATATGTATATGTGAATTTTTTATGTATGTAGATAATCAGATTATTAATATCAAATACCATTATTTGTAGATGTTGATCAATCATATGGAACTCCACCACCATCTCCTCATCGTGCAACGACTTTATACTGAAAGTATATCAAACATTTAATTTTAAATATGTTTGATGGATACATAACTTATATTTTTTTTTGTTTCTTATTATGTGCAGATTCTGATCAATCAGAGGGTACTCCACCACCTCCTACCCATGCAACGACTTCACATGTGTCCTCCGATAGGAATTATGATGAATTTTACTATCAAGAGCATATTATATGTTGGTGTAACTCTTGTTATGGCACGTATCGAAGACCACGATTGGAATGTATTGAACATGAGGTAGAGTATGGTACTTTTGAGCATGCACCATCACCTGGTCAACGTGATAATGCTTTGGTATGTATTTTGTATATATATTAATGTCATTATTTTATTTAAAAACCATAAACAAATTCAAATTATTGTTGATATATCGGAATACTTCCTCGATGATGATGATGATGATAATTTTTCTCATAATATACCTCGTACACGGCATGGACTTGCTGTTCATCAATTACAAGAAGAGTTTTCTAGAAATCCTCTACCTCTTGGTTTAGAGACTGAAACGGCTGGAGATTATCCATTGCCAGCTCATGATTGTTCTTTAGTACAAACATGTGATAGAAGAAGATATGGAGGATGGAATAGAGGACCACTTCCTTTAGATGGAGAGGTTTTCAACTTTTGGGGTAATCGTTGTATGATTGCTCCATCCACTATTACTAATGCTGGTTGTGGTCTCTTTATTGTAGAGGATTTGTATGTGCCTCCGAACTCTGAAGTCACTCTTATGTCATTTTGTGGTCCTATATATGGATGGGGAGATTGATATCGACTTTCACATTATGTTCAAAGCATGAGTACTTATGCAATATGCTTGAACGCAACATCCCTTACTAGTAGAAGGATTTTACATGCAGAAAATGAAGGATTATATATTGATGGAGGACCTTACACACATGGAAATATAGCAGGTTTAATAAATAGTAGTCGAGGGTTACATAATAGTTCAAGGACTAATTGCACATTTGAGGAGCATGAAAATAGTCATGAATCACCATACATTAGTAGAGATGTATCAAGATACATAGTTGTCAATGCTATTACTACATTACATGCTGATGATGAACTATTAGTGAATTATGGATGGCGTAGACCTCCAAGAGCACCTTTTAGCTAGAGAGAATAAAAATTTTCTATCCATATTTAATAAGTTATATACTTAATTTTATATTTAAAGTTTACTTTTTATTCATTTATGGAATACTAATGAATTTTATTTATATGTGTAGATTCCAACGTATGATGTTGATGATATTCCTCCATAGCATTCACAATTACCACTAAGACCTCATTTATCAGAAGCTTCCATGAGGAGGTTACACAAAAGTAATCCTGTGGAATATGCAAAGTTGAAAGATCTATATTCAAAAGATGATAAAGTACAAGATTTGTGTGACAATGATGAAAGATAATGGCATGGCAAATTTTATTGAGGATTGGTATCAAAATGACAGTGAGAGCATTGATATGTCTCTAAATGAGAAATATCTTCGAGAGGAATGTCTAAAGCATGTATATGAAGGAAGTCATTTGACACGACTAAGTGCGAGCTTACTTATTCTCAAACTTCAAAATCATTTTGGATGGAGTAATATATCTGTTTCGACAGGTATTATGAGGTAAGGGAGTTCCATTCTTATTTACATTTCAAGAAAAAAATGATGTTTCTACTTTTGTAGCATATAATAGCGAATGCATGCAAGCATTCCTTAGCGAGTACGAGGAACTTCAAAATCTCCGAAGTAAAAGGCGAAAAAACAAAAAATATAGACGTAATCTCGATAATAATGAGATTACATATATATCTTCTTTCACGGATTGGCTATATAGTCGTTTGCAATGCACCAACTCAAATAATGAAGAAATCTCAGATGAGCAAAGAGAGTTAATGATAGGTTGTGAACGAAAGATAATTTTATTAAAATAATATTTTATTTTTTTCATATATGTATGTTAGTTTCTATTTACTAATTGAATTTATTTTGCAAGCTCGAATGTTCACTAATATATGGGCTTTTGGACAGCATATTAGAATCAAAGCCATTGATTCTTTATGTAAAACAGAGGATTCTAGTATTGTTGCTTCTTTCAAGCAACTATCACGTGCTAGCTCAAAAGACACGAACCTTATAGATAGCAAACTTGGTTACGTAGGAACTATTGTTGGTATCTACGAAATTTCATTTCATACATTCAAACAGGTAGATAGAGTTAGTTATTTTTTTAAGCACCTAATAATGGGTTTTTGTTGTTCTATATTTTGATAGGTCATTTTCAAAGTTGACTGTTTTCGAGCCGAGTATAAAGGTAATAATTCCACATTAAGAAAGGAATTATCTGGGTTTTGGGCAATTTATTCTTCCAAGGTAATGCGATCTACTAAAGAACCATATATTCTTCCTAGGCATATTGAACAAGCATTTTTTTATAAAAACCCAGATGCTCATCCTTGGTGGCAAGTCATTCATGTGCAACCTAGAGGTAGGTCATGGTTTGAACAGTTTATTGTTAGAGAGATCGAAGAAAGTCCTCTTGATGATTCAGCATCAAATACTGATACATCAACATCTGAAATAAACATTAGAATCATTATACGTGATAATGATACTAATCTTTTTGATGAAGAGGATAATTCTCTACATGCTGATTCTACTGATGAGGAAGAGGAATTACCAGAAATAGATATTAATCCATCAATAGATGATGTGATTCATGCGAACATAGATTTAACAATAGAAGAAATAAACGAAATCAATAAGGATAATGAAGATGAGACTATATTGATGTCTTACCAAAATGATGGCAATAATGAAAACATATGAGCACATTAGATAGTAAATTGTACTCTAGTTATCGATCAATAACTTGAAACTTCTGAATGGGTATCAGATAATAGATTTTTTTATTAACTTGAATAACGATGAATCCTACTAGAGAGATGAAATCATGTTCTTTTAAGTTAGAACATGAAGCTCGGGGGTATGCCTAATTATTTTATATATAGCTTTATCTTCGAGGAGCAAATTTTTATCATGTATGTATGCATATGTGTGTGTATTCATGTGTATCATATGTATACATATGTTAGTATGCATATATATGTATTTCATGTATATGTATGTGTTTGCATGTGTGTGCTATATGTATACATGTGTTAAATATGCATATGTGTATATATGCATATGCATTTATGTAAAATATCCATGTATTCATGTAATATATGCAAGTGTTTATAATTGTGTACATGTATATATGTATATGTGTCTATGTGTAAATATGTACATGTAAATATGTATGCATGTATATATATGTTTATGTGTGCATGTTGGCATGTATATGTGATGTGTACATGTTCTTTTAAGTTAGAACATGAAGCTCGGGGGTATGCCTAATTATTTTATATATAGCTTTATCTTCGAGGAGCAAATTTTTATCATGTATGTATGCATATGTGTGTGTATTCATGTGTATTATATGTATACATATGTTAGTATGCATATATATGTATTTCATGTATATGTATGTGTTTGCATGTGTGTGCTATATGTATACATGTGTTAAATATGCATATGTGTATATATGCATATGCATTTATGTAAAATATCCATGTATTCATGTAATATATGCAAGTGTTTATAATTGTGTACATGTATATATGTATATGTGTCTATGTGTAAATATGTACATGTAAATATGTATGCATGTATATATATGTTTATGTGTGCATGTTGGCATGTATATGTGATGTGTACATGTATATATGTATAGATGTCTATGTGTAAATGTGTACATGTAAATATGTATGCATGTATATATATATTTATGTGTGCATTTAGGCATGTATGTGTGATGCATAATATATCTACTCCATTTTATATTTATGTATGTGTATCTACATGATGTGTATATATCTTTATATATATTATGATCCTCGTTGATTTGAGTATCTATATATAGAGGCATAAGGTTGGGAGGAGACATCTCTCTAGTAGGATGTCCGAGGAATAGATGCAATGTGTACATATACTTCAAACATATGGCTAAAATATTAAATTAGAGTTTTTAAATTAGGGGTTTTAAAACCCTAATATCGAAATTAGTGTTTTCAATTTAGGATTTTTGAAATAGGATTTATTTATTTATTTATGCGTATGCATGTGTTGTGTATGTATGTGTATCTATATGTGCATATGCATGTGTTGTGTGTGTATATATGCATGTGTATATGTATATATGCATGTAAATATGATTATATGAGTCTATGTGTGTGTACATATGATTATGCATGTGTATGTGTATGTGAGTATGTGTACATGTATGTCAGTATGTGTATGTGTCTATGTGTATTCATTATATGTGTGTAACTGCATGCATGTGTATGTGTGTGTAAAAATGTGCATGTATGTATAAATGTGCATGTATGTGTATATGTGTGTAAATGTGCATGTATGATGTATATGTGTGTCTATGCGTGTATTTGTACCTCTAGTCTCACTCGTTTCTCTCTCTCTCTCATATACATACATACATGCATAAACACACATACTCATATCCACATATATATACATAAAAGCAGTGCATACCGTGCATTATGGGGACGATGAGCCATAAGTGTCCGCATCTCTTTTAGACACCACTTAAGTGACCATCCTGTCCCAAAATATGTCTCAAGTGAACTAAGTACGTATTTATTATCCCTCTCATCATGGTCACTACAAAAATAAAAAAATTAATGTAAATAAAACATAAGATATTTATTTCAATTTATATGTAAAATTTTTACTTACTTCCACGGTAAGTGGACAAGGCGCAGGTAAGAGTCGCATAGTGACCACATTCTTCTCTTGAACTCCAATCCATTCCCTATGTACACAATGTTCCCCTCTAGCTCTTTATCACACTCTAGTCCTAAGGTGCCTATGCATGTCCTCATAGGCAACTCTGCTCTGCTATCACGATCTGGAGGTGGTATAGGTGTCCTAAAAATAGATAGATAAAAATAAATAAAAATATGTGTTATAATATCATTAAAAAAGTTTATGAAAAAAGACATACCTATGAGCAGATAGTTGTCTTCTTGCATGTGGAGCCCCAGAAGAGCCCTCCTCTGATCGCTGGATAAGCATCTGGATCGTATAGTCCAGCTCCTCATCAGACATCTCTGAGTAATCACGCATGATGGCCCCTAGAGTATCAGACGGAACTCTTGCTCTCATAAGACTTTTTATGAGAGTGAGTTTTGCCTTTCTCTCTCTACTAGGATCCATAATACCTAACATATAAAACAAAATGGTTAGAATCAATACATATACGTGTACATATGTATGTGTGTATGCATTAAGTATGTGTATGTATGCATGTGTGTGTGTATGTATGTGCGTGTATGTGTGTGTATGTGTGTATGCATGTCTATGTGTGTATGGATGTGTATGTGTGTGTATGCATCATTATGTGTGTATGAGTCTATGTGTGTATGT
>CM035421.1:78740722-78925722 GCA_020310875.1 Ceratopteris richardii | reverse complement strand
ATACAACCACTTTTCCACAAGTTTCCTCAGCTCTTTACTCACCTAATTGATGGAGAAAAGTCAAGATCATTTGGAGGGCATTTTTGAATTCAAATCTACAACTACCTTTTTGAGCATTATATAAGCAAACACATGGAGCAAAGTCGTGGACATCCTCTTCTACCACTTGAGCACTTATAGGCTCTCATTAGGAGTGTTTACTCCAGGTCTAAGCTAGACCCTAGCTAAGAAAGCCCCTTGCCTACTGGAGTTTTCTCATAGGAAGTGATCTTTGATCACCCATACCTCTTTGTGTAGTAGTCCGATTCATTTGCAAGATAGCTCAGTTTGTTCCTGTGATTGTAAGCTTTCTTTTGGATGTAATCTTAGTATCAAGTGTTCATTAACCTTGAGTATATCTAGCTTGAAATCTCTCTGGTGTGATCTCTACATTTTCCCAAGTATATGTGTGTTGGAAGGTACACATAGGTGCAAGCTACCAGTTTGGGCAGATTTTGATATGTCTTGTAAAAGGATATTGACATAGGTCACATTCTCCAAATTGAGTGATCTATGGCTTGTTGGTAATCTTATAGAGTCTAATTTTAGTGTGCAAAAGGTCGTAAGTTCATTCCTCAGGTCGAGAGAGCAATTCATTTTTTGGTGGACTATGGTAGTGAACTATTTGGTCCTAGGAAGGGCCTATCATTTTTCTACTGCAACTAGGAGTGGATATACTCCATTAGTGGTATCAGAGATCATCATTGAGCATTGAAGACATCAAGAGCACGCCTTGAAGTTTCTTGAGAGCCAAAAATTGAACCAAAGGCCAGCAAGTTTTGAGGAAGGATTTGAAGCAAAGGGGAGCTTCTATCATCACCGAAAGTTCATGACAAGTGGAGATTCTTGTGGGAAGGTAACATATCATTCTTTCTCACATCTATCACAATCCAAGGAGGAATTAGGATCCACATATAGTCTCATACACAATGGGAGACTATAATACTCAGGTTGAGAAGTTTGAAAAGAGCAATTACCAACCTTGGAAGTTTAGAATCTCTAACTTCCTCATGGCAAAGGGTCTTTGGGGGTTGGTTAGTGGTACTGAGGTGAAGTCATACATAGATCCACATACACCTACTGAGAATCAAAGGAGAGCCATTAGAGAATAGGAAGAAAGGGATAGGAGAGAGATCTTCATTCTTTCTCAACACATAAGTAACTCCATGATAGGTCATATCCAAGACCTAGATACATCTAAGAAGTTTTGGCAGTGTTTAGAAAGGTTGTACTCTACTGCTACAATGGATAGAAAAATTAAGCTCAAGAATGAGCTCAACAACCTTAGAAAGTCATCAAATCAGAGCATTAATGACTTCATACTCAAAGTAAAAGAGATCTCGGATGCACTTGGTTCAATAGGATGTGTTGTAGATGATGATGACCTAGTAGCCGACACACTTAATGGGCTTAGAGAAGATGATAAATGGAAGGCATTCACAACCTCTATGTATGTAAGGGATTCATTATCAGATTTTGAGCAACTTACTTCTCTTATGGTGACTGAGGAGCTCAACCATGGAGGCAACAAGTCAAAGGGCAGCCAAGACCAACTCTTCTATGTAGGCAAAGGAAGAAGAGGCAAAGGCAATAGAGGTGCTTCAAGAGGAAGAGGTAGAAGCAACTACCAAAAAGGCAGCCAAAGCTATCAAGGGAGTCAATCAAGCCAAGATGAAGGTCAATCATCAAGATGAAGAGGAAAAGGAAGAGGTAGAGGAGGAAGATATGGAGGTCAAGGCTACTCGAACTCAAATGGATGCTTCAATTGTGGGAAGCAAGGACACTATGCCAAAGATTGTTGGCAAAAGCAAGGTGGGAACAATTACAAAGGGCAAGGTAATTATGCTAACTCCTCAACAAATTCAAAAAATGAGCATTTGATAGCTATGAAGCATAAAAGCAAAGGTCAACCACATGATGAGGTGTGTTATATAGATAGTGGTTGTAGTAACCACAGGTCAGGTAAATGTTGGTGCATGCCAATCACCAATTGAAGGCTTGGAAGATCAAATGATGAAGGAAGAATCAATTCCTAAAGTGTGGAAGAAGATTACAATCAGAAGACAAGAGAAGTGTACACATATGTACATTAGCATAGTCATAGATGACTTAAATCATTTTGTTCAGTAAGAATTATGTACAAATTATCTATAAATACCTTGAGAAAAGTCGGGGCATGTAGAGGAGAGCAAATGAGAGCATATGTGACATTTGTTAGAAGTCAAGAATGAGGGAGATAGAATCATAAGTTAGAGGAAAGTGAATTTGAGTTAGCTCTCATCACTCAGTTGTATTCTCTCTGAGTAAATGAAAAATTTTGCGCCCGATGTTTCTGCGTGTTCTCCTTCTACAGTAGATCAGTTGAGGAATGCTTTTGTACAAGTCTAAGTTGAGAGTTGCTTGACCTCTGTGCAAAGTTTCAGCTTCCAATTGTAATCAGGCTGAGTGAATTAAGTGTAGGAACATTCATATGTGAAGTGTATTCACAGGTTCCTAAAACAGGCGCATATTTCAAAGTCAATGTTTTGGTCATTTCTCCTAGCACAGTTTAAAGTTTTGCATGAGTGAGGGCTTAATCTTTAAGTTGGAAGATAAGCTACTTATGTCTAGAAGCATTTTGTAAAACGGGTTCTATTCAAGGAGAACCAAGTCTTAAAAGTTACAGGTGTAAAGTCGACTGTTTTGGATAACAGTTTTTGACATAGGTAACTTGTGAAATCAATTTCTCAAGTTATACTTAATCTTTTGGAGTAATTCAACTTGGAATAGTTGCGCAATCTCTAGGAGATGATTCGTACAAAGTTTCATCAAAAACTTTACAGATTTGATAGGTCAATGTGAATGAACAATGCAGCAGACTTTTCTGTGTATCATCTTCTTCACAGATTTGTTAATCTTTTGGTAATTAGCAATTGATCCTCTAAATTAGTGGAGTGTTTGACTTATTCTTGGTATAGAGGTGTTCTAATCACAAGAATAAGTTGTTCTTTTGGAGATTAACATTCTCCATCAGTGGTATCAGAGCAGGAGACATCAATTTGAAGAAAAGGAGGATCCCGACTGCTGTAGATTCAAGAGATTCAACATTTGAAGGATCAAGAAGTGAAAGCTTGGAGTCAAAGCTTGGGGAGAAGACAAATTGACATCAAGAAAGACAAAAGGAGTTCAATTCGAAGTAAAGGTACATACATTGTTTGTAAAGCTTGAAGATTTCAATACACAGGTGGACACAAGATGGGAGAAAGCTTGCAGATTGATAAGCTAGATAGGGAGAACTATCCAGCATGGTCCATGAGGATGGAAGCACACCTCATGAGCAAAGACCTTATATCATTTATTACAGGAGATGAAGAAAAACCAGAGTTTGCAGATCCAAGTATTCCTACTAGGGAAGAACTTGCAATGTTGAAGACTTGGATGAGAAAGGATGCTCAAGCAAGGAGTATCATCTACATGGCTGTAAATGATTATCTTTTACCTCACATCAGAGGTTTGGAAAGTGCTACAGATGTTTGGAATGCCTTAGAAGAGCATTTCCAAAATACAACTAAGTCAAGGAAGTCCTCACTATGGGCTGAGTTCACAACCTTCAAGAAAAAGAGCTCACAATCAATTTCAGATTATGTGGCAAAGATGAAAGATATTGCAGATAGCTTGGGAGCAGTGGATGAAGACATTGAAGAGGAAAAGTTGGTAAGACAAATACTTACAGGTTTAAGAGGTGATGAGAAGTGGAAACCTTTTATCTTGTCCATAGAGTTGTCACTTGATCACTTTACTCCTGACCTTAATCAATTGCTAGGACACATGCTAACCTTTGAGCAGGATCTTAAAGGAGACAATGATAGAAGTACAAGTCAAGCTATGTACTCCAAAGACAAGAAAAAGAATGGCAAAGGAAAGCAATCAAATGATGATGAAGGGAATTCAAATCAAGCCAACTTCACAAAAGGGAAGACAAATTTCAGAGGTAAAGGAAGAGGAGGTAAGAACAAAGATAATGCTAAAGCTTGTTGGATTTGTGGCAGAACAAATCATTTGGCAAATGATTGTTGGTATAATAATCAAAGTGGAGGATACAACAATCAGAATTATAGTCAAAGAGGTAGAGGAGGCAGAAACCAAAGAGGTAACTTCAGAGGAAGAGGTGGTAGGACATCATATGGTAGAGGAGGTGGAAGAAACTTCCAATCTCAGTCCTACAACAACAATTATTACAATTATGCATCAGATCAGAAGGATGACATGACTCTTATCTTGAATGCAACTCATGAATCAATGGGAGAAGATCAAAGAGTGTTTTATATTGACTCAGGGTGTAGCAACCATCTGAGTGGGAATCTATCCTTGATGACTGATATGGAAGCAAGGGTGAATGGACATACAGTTCAAACAGGTGACAATACCAAACATAAAGTGGAGAGCATTGGATCAGTGAAGACAAAGAATGGAAGTACACTTCTGAGTAAGGTACTTTATGTTCCTACTATTCCTAAAAATTTGATAAGTGTAGGGCAAATTGTGGAGAAAGGATATGAGGTAAGATTCACAAATGATGGTGTTTATGTACAAGATCCAAATCAGGGATATAGAACCATAATTGCAGGTAAAAAGGAAGGAAGATTGTTCACTCTCAAGGTCCAAGGTAATGTGGGACATGCATTGTTTACCTATGGAGGTCAAAAGGTATCTGAATTAGACCTATGGCATAAGAGGCTAGGTCATTTCAATGAGAGAGCTATAAAGGAGATGTCAAAGAATCAGGTGGTGCTTGGATTGCCAAACATTGAAGGGCAACATATGGTGTACAAGTGTGAAGCTTGTCAATTAGGTAAAGCACATAAAAGTTCTTATAACAAATCAGGGTACAAGTATTCAAATATGCTTGAATTGGTTCATACAGATGTATGGGGTCCCTCAAGGGACTATAGCATAAATGGATCCAGATATTATGTATTGTTTGTTGATGATGCAACCAGGTGGATTACTTTGTATGTAATCAAGGATAAATCAGAAGTTTTCAAGACATTCAAACATTTCCATGCTTATGCAGAAAGGATCACAGGACAAAAGCTAAAGAGGTTAAGATCAGATGGAGGGGGAGAGTATTTCTCAAAAGAGTTTGATGATTATTTTTGGAATGCAGGTATCAAAAGAGAAGTGACTTGCAGGTACTCCCCTCAACAAAATGGAGTAGCAGAAAGGAGGAATAGGACTCTTGTAGAGTTTGCAAGAGCCATGATGAAGGAAAAGAATTGTCCAAATTACTTATGGGCAGAGGCCATTAACACTGCAACATACCTTGTGAATAGGTTGCCTTGCAAAGCTTTGGATGGAGGAACCCCTTATGAAGCATGGTGGGGTAAGAAGCCTAGTCTTGATCATTGCAAAGTATTTGGATGTATTGCATATGCTTATGTTCCTTCACAATTAAGACATAAGCTAGAACCAAAAGCAGAGAAGTATGTGTTTATTGGATATGATGATAGACAAATGGGTTACAGGTTGTGGAGTCCATCCACAAAGCAATTTCTTGTTACTAAAGATGTAACATTTGATGAGCAGAACATGTGGTATACAGGATCACCAAATGAGTATGCAGGTGTTGAAGAAATACAAAGGAAAGGAAAGGCAAAGGTAAAAGTATGTGAAGAAATTGTTGATGAAGTTGACTCTAGATGTAGAGTGCAGGATCATGTAGAAGAAGGGCCAAGATTTGATCCAGAATCAAATGAGGCTGAAACTTCAAGAAGTGCAGAAATTAGAAGATCTACAAGGGAAAGGAAAGAACCTATAAGGTATAGTTATGATACATCTTTCCTAACAATAAAAGATTATGCCTACATTGTGAAAACAGAAGAAGATCCAATTACTTATGAAGAAGCCAAAGGTAAACAGAATTGGGAGAAGGCAATGCAAGAAGAGTATGATGCTCTACTTGAAAATGAAACTTGGGAACTAGTACCAAGACCAAAGAATCAGAAAGTCATTGGATGCAAGTGGGTATATAAAACAAAGAGGTTTGCAGATGGTAAGGTGTCTAGATATAAGGCTAGACTTGTGGTTAAAGGTTATGCCCAAACTTATGGGGTAGATTATGATGAAACCTTTAGTCCTGTTGCTAAGATGTCTACAATTAGGACATTAATTGCTATTGCTGCTTGCAAGGGATGGAAATTATCACAATTGGATGTGAAGAATGCATTTCTTAATGGTTACATTGCAGATGAAGTATATATGGAGCAACCAGAAGGCTTCATGGATTCAATTGGATCAGATTATGTGTGTAAGCTCAAGAGAGCTTTATATGGATTGAAGCAAGCTCCAAGAGCTTGGAATTACAGATTGGTCAAGTTCTTGAATGAATGTGGTTTTCAAGCATCAAAGGCAGATAGTAGCTTGCTAGTGAAGGCAAGTGAAAATGGATATATTTACATGTGCATTTATGTTGATGATATTATTGTTACAGGAACAGATGCTCAAGGAATCAATGAACTCAAGAAGCAAATAGAGAAGGAGTTTAAGATAAGTGATTTGGGAAACTTATCTTATTTTCTAGGAATGCAGATTGTGTATACTCAACATGGAGTATATGTTTCACAAGAGAGATACTTGAAGAATCTTCTAGTCAAGTTTAACATGGAAGATTGCAGGACCTCAACTACACCATTGGAGGTAAATCATAAATTGAGCAGGTATGGAGGTGAAGAGTTCAATGACATGAAGAAATATCAGAGTTTGGTAGGTAGTTTAATCTATGCTACCTTGACAAGGCCAGATCTATCATATGCAGTAGGTGTGTTGTCACAATTCATGCATTGTCCAAAGAAGACTCATTGGATTGCAGCCCAAAGGGTACTCAGATATATCAAGGGAACCCTAAGTGAAGGTTTGTATTATGGTTTCACTTCTGACACAAGAATCAAAGTGTTTAGTGATGCAGATTGGGCAGGTGACTCAGATGATAGAAGGTCTACTCATGGATATCTATGTTATGTTGGAGACAAGTTAGTGTCTTGGTGTTCAAAGAAGCAACACACAGTTGCTTTATCATCCACAGAAGCTGAGTATAAGGGAATGGTAGAAGCTGCAAAAGAAGTCATATGGTTGAAGACCTTGATGAAGAGTTTTGAGTTTGATCATAGTACTCCAATAATTTTTGGAGACAACATGAGTTCTTTGTATTTGGCAGCTAACCCTGTTTTTCATGCCAGGACTAAGCATATAGAGATTCAGTATCATTTCTTGAGGGAAAAGGTACTTGATAAAGAGATTGAAGTGATGTACACTCCAACAAAAGAACAGGTGGCAGATATGATGACAAAGAGTTTGGATGGACCTAAGTTACAGAGGTTCAAAGACATGGCAAGTATCAAGAAGACAGAGAAGACCTCAATTGATGATTGAGGGGGAGCTGTTGGTGCATGCCAATCACCAATTGAAGGCTTGGAAGATCAAATGATGAAGGAAGAATCAATTCCTAAAGTGTGGAAGAAGATTACAATCAGAAGACAAGAGAAGTGTACACATATGTACATTAGCATAGTCATAGATGACTTAAATCATTTTGTTCAGTAAGAATTATGTACAAATTATCTATAAATACCTTGAGAAAAGTCGGGGCATGTAGAGGAGAGCAAATGAGAGCATATGTGACATTTGTTAGAAGTCAAGAATGAGGGAGATAGAAGTCATAAGTTAGAGGAAAGTGAATTTGAGTTAGCTCTCATCACTCAGTTGTATTCTCTCTGAGTAAATGAAAAATTTTGCGCCCGATGTTTCTGCGTGTTCTCCTTCTACAGTAGATCAGTTGAGGAATGCTTTTGTACAAGTCTAAGTTGAGAGTTGCTTGACCTCTGTGCAAAGTTTCAGCTTCCAATTGTAATCAGGCTGAGTGAATTAAGTGTAGGAACATTCATATGTGAAGTGTATTCACAGGTTCCTAAAACAGGCGCATATTTCAAAGTCAATGTTTTGGTCATTTCTCCTAGCACAGTTTAAAGTTTTGCATGAGTGAGGGCTTAATCTTTAAGTTGGAAGATAAGCTACTTATGTCTAGAAGCATTTTGTAAAACGGGTTCTATTCAAGGAGAACCAAGTCTTAAAAGTTACAGGTGTAAAGTCGACTATTTTGGATAACAGTTTTTGACATAGGTAACTTGTGAAATCAATTTCTCAAGTTATACTTAATCTTTTGGAGTAATTCAACTTGGAATAGTTGCGCAATCTCTAGGAGATGATTCGTACAAAGTTTCATCAAAAACTTTACAGATTTGATAGGTCAATGTGAATGAACAATGCAGCAGACTTTTCTGTGTATCATCTTCTTCACAGATTTGTTAATCTTTTGGTAATTAGCAATTGATGCTCTAAATTAGTGGAGTGTTTGACTTATTCTTGGTATAGAGGTGTTCTAATCACAAGAATAAGTTGTTCTTTTGGAGATTAACATTCTCCATCAGTAAAGAGGAGTACTTTAGCATTCTTCAAGCACCCAAGCAAAGAGGCTTTGTGGAGACAACATAGAGCATGAGATACAACAAATGGGAGATGTGAAGATTGAAGGTAACCACAAAGCAAAAGGACTATCTGAGGTATTGCATGTTCCTACTATTACAAAGAACTTAATCTCTATTGAACAGATGGTTGAAAAGGGATACCAAGTCAACCACAAAAGATGCTTTATTGAAGACCCAAGGAATGGCTATGAGCTGATAGCCAAAGGAAAGAAGGAAGAAAGGATGTTCACTCTTGACATTGGCAAAGGACAAAGCAACAAGGCAATGTTCATCACCTATGGTGACAAGAAGATTGGAGATTTGGATTTGTGGCATAAAACGTGTGGTCACATCAACATTCAAAGGTTGAAAACATGGAGAAGAGGCAATTGGTAAGAGGTTTACCACATTTTTCACTAAAAATGTTGCATGAGATGTGTGAAGCTTGTCAACTAGGCAAGCCTACTAGGCAGCCCTTCAAGAAGAGTGGATATGTAGCACATGGTGTGTTAGACCCTGTGCACACAGATGTGTGGGGGCCAACCAAAGAGCCCTCTCTTGCTAGTAATAGGTACTTTGTAACCTTCATAGATGACTACTCAAGAGAAGTATGGTTGTATTGTATAAATCTAAAATCGGTTGTGTTTGATGTATTCAAAAGATTCAAGGCACAAGTTGAAAAGGAGATAGGTTGCTATATCAAGACCCTAAGGTCGGATGGAGGGGGAGAATACTTCTCCCATGCTTTTTGTGATTTCTTGCAGGACCAAGGTATAAAGAGGCAAATCACTTGTAGGTATACTCCCCAACAAAATGGGGTGGCAGAGAGGAAGAATAGGTATATTTTGAAATTGATAGGAGTATGTAAAATGAAATGAATGTGCCTTTAACATATTGCGCAGATGCTGTATCTACTATTGTGTACTTGATGAATGGGTGTCCCACATCAGGGGTACATGACATGACACCTGAGGAGGCATGGAGTGGAAGGAAACCAGACCTTTCACACATTAGAATCTTTGGTTGTGTATTCTACACACATGTACCACAAGAGTTGAGAGGTAAGATGGATGCAAGGGCTGAAAGATGTATGTTTATTGGTTATGCTATGGAGCAGAAAGGTTACAGGTGCTACAATCCTAATACAAAAGAGTTAAAGGTATCTAGAGATGGTGCTTGATGAACTCTACCCATGGTATGCTTCCAAAGTTCCATTGCAGGATGAAGATATTGAAGAGGTAGAGAGAAGATATGAAGCTAGGTTTCAAGATAGCTTGGAAGTCAGTGGTCCATGCATAAAAAGGAATTAAAGCATGGATTAAGCCCATCAATCAGTGAATAAAGGAAAGGCAAGATTGGTAGAGCTTGATGAAGATGGACATGAAGTTGAAGACTTTGAAGAACCTATGTTAGAAGGGGGAGCTACATCAAAAGCAGAAATCAAGGCACCAAGGCAAAGAAGGTTCATTCTAGCAAAAGGAGAAGAAAGGAGGTCAACAAGGGTAAAACATCCAATCTCAAGGCTTGTTTATGATAGTTATATTGATAAGCATTATGCTTTCATGACTAAGGTTATCAAAGATCATGAACCTTCTACCTATGAAGAGGCCAAAGACACAAAGGAGTGGCAAGAAGCTATGGAAGAAGAGTACAAAGCCCTTGAAGACAACAACACATGGAGTCTTGTTCCAAGACAAGAAGGGATGAAGGTAATTGTCAACAAATGGGTACATAAAGTAAAGAGAAATTTTGATGGTTCAATTGCTAGGTACAAAGCAAGGCTTGTGGCAAAAGGATTTGCTCAATCCTATGGGATTGATTATGAAGAAACATTCAGCCCGGGTGCAAAGATGACCACAATTAGGGCAATCATTGGTGTTGCCACATCTAGGAGGTGGACAATATATCAATTGGATATAAAGAGTGCTTTTCTTAATGGTGATTTGCAAGAGACAGTCTACATGACTCAACCATTAAGGTTTGAGAACTCTAAATATTCAGATTTTGTTTGTAAACTTAGAAAAGAATTGTATGGTTTAAAGCAAGCTCCTAGGGCATGGAACCAAAGGCTTGTGGAATATTTGTGCAGGTGTGGATACAAGCCAAGTGATGGATATCCTTCCTTATACCTCAAGAAGGAAGGAGGACTAGTTTTCTATGTATGCATTTATGTGGATGACTTGATTATAACAAGAAGTGATGATGCAGGTATCACATGGATCAAGGCCAAGCTTGGAAATGAATTCAAGATTTCAGATCTTGGAGTTCTTAAATACTTTCTTGGGATTGAAGTTATTTATGTGGAAAATGGTATTTACTTTGCTCAAAGGAAATACTTGCTATATGTACTTTATAAGTATGGTATGAGTGGATGTAAGCCACTCACACAACCTCTGGATCCAAACACTAAGTTATATGCAGGTGGACAACCTCTTGAAGATATTTCAGCATATAGAAGCATAATTGGAAGCCTTAATTATGCTACCATCACAAGACCTGACTTGTCTTATGTTGTAGGAGTTCTTTCTCAATTTCTAAATTCACCATCTGATGTTCATATGAATGCAGCCAAGAGAGTGCTTAGGTACTGTTGGAGAAACAATCACCAATTGGACATATATTTGAGGGTCAAAGCTTTAGAAGAAAACCCCATGCCTATGTGAAGGGAAAAATTCACAAATGTATCATATTTGTAAAGTTAGTTCACTTTAGTTCTAGAAGTTTTTTAAAATCACGAGAATACAAAAATCTATATAAGTTAGTTTGTATCAACTGACGCGGAGAGAGAGAGAGAATAGAGAGAAGAAGTAGAAGAAGGAGTTCATTTATACGACTGTGTATAGTCGGGATTCTCTGAGTGAGAAAGCATCTGTAAAACTTCTGAGTTTTCATAGCTATGAGAAAGAACTGAGTAAAGTTCTGTGTATGAGTCTCTCTCCATCATCTCCATAATTACCTACTATGTGATGAGTTAAAAAGATCAAGTTTTCCAAGCAACTCGATGCCTGGCATCGAATCTCTGTTGATAAGTCATATTTTCATTTATCCTTTTCATTCAGTACTGAAGTGTTTGAAAACATGATGTTGTTGGAGCAACTCGATGCCTGGCATCGAATTCCAGTTGATAAGTCATATTCTAAGTGTGCATGAAATCACTTATAGTTTTGGTGTCCAAAAGATCAAGATTTTATGCGGGAAGTCGATGCCCGGCATCGAATCCCTGCTGAAAAGTGGCCAAAAACATCCCAAGTCGATGCCCGGCATCGAATTCTTGTTGCAATTCGATGCTAGGCATCGAATTCTAATTTTAAACAGGCGCTTTTACTATAACAGGAAAGATTTCGAGTTTTGGAAGGTCATACAGGGTCATCTTGTGAGAGCCATAACTTGAGTTCTAGAGATCCGTTTGATGCATATGATAGCTTGTTGGAAAGCTTTACTCTTCTAGTTTCAGCCTATAAAGTTTCATGGAGAAATAATACTTGAGCTAGGAGAAATCAGCAAAATACTGAAGGTATGTCATTTCGGTGACTAGGAATTTCTGTAGAAGCAAAGTTCTCACTTTAGGCTATCATTTCTCAAAGTTTGGAGTGGCAATGAGTTAATGGTGACCATAGAGGTGTTCTAGTGTCACATTAATTCATTTCTTGTGGTGTTTCATACATCAACAAGTGGTATCAGAGCAGAAAGATTCTCGAGAGCAGAAGACGATAAAGGTACGAGAAGTTTTGTAAAGTTTTCCATTAAAGTTTGAAAGGTGAAGCATTTGAAGACACAAGGCATCAAAAGGTTACTTCAAAAGTATCCTCATACACAAAGAACTTCAAAAGGTATTATCCTTTATCCTTTAAGCTCACAGGTTGCAGCAGAAGGAAAGAACTATGGCAGATCATATCTCCATTGACAAACTGGACAGAGATAATTACCCCGCATGGGTAATGAGAATGGAAGCCTTACTTATGAGTAAGGATCTCATGATATATGTAACAGGTGAAGAAGAGAAGCCAGTATTTGAAGATGAAAGCCGACCAAAGAAAGAGGAACTTGATGCTTTAAAGCATTGGCAGAAGAAGGATGCAAGTGCAAAAGCATACATCTACAATACAATCTCTGATCATTTGCTACCACACATCAGAGGATTGGAATCATCTGAAGATATATGGAATGCATTGGAGTATCATTTCCAAAGTACTACTAAAGCACGGAAAGCAAGTCTATGGTCAGAGTTTACAACATTCAAGAAGAAGCCAAGTCAAACCATTAGTGATTATGTCACTAAGATGAAGGATCTAGCAGATAGTCTTGGATCCATAGATGAAGATGTTGAAGATCACAGATTGATTGCTCAATTACTTGCAGGTTTGAGAGGGGATGAAAGGTGGAAACCTTTTGTCTTATCAATAGAAATTTCATTAAATCATTATGTTCCAGATTTGAACCAGTTGCTTGGTTTGATGCTCACATATGAGTAAGACTTGAAGGGAGATGGAGATAAAGGACAAAGTTCTGCAATGTACATGAAGAACAAGAAGAAAGGAGATAAAGGTAAAGCAAAGGATGAAGAAGAGTCAACTTCTCAAGTTTATTATGCAAGAGGTAAAGGCACTGGCAGAGGAAGAGCAAGAGGTTTTGGAAGAGGAAGAGGTAATCAAAATAACAACAAGAAGGCTTGCTGGATCTGTGGATTGAGTAATCATTTGGCTCATGACTGTTGGCACAACCAACAAGGATCAAACCAGAATCAAAACAACAATAGCAGAGGCCGAGGTGGAAGATATCAAAGTAATTTTCAAAGAGGTAGACAAAGTCAAAGAGGAGGCTATGGTAGAGGTGGAGGAAGAAGTTGGGGACAAAATCAATCCTACAACACCACCTACTACAACTATGCAAATGACACACAGAATGAAAGTCATACATCATTGATGATGAACTCAATCAACACATCAGATAAAGAAGATCTAAAGGTATTTTACATTGACTCTGGATGTTCTAATCATTTGTCAGGAAACATAGAATTGATGTCAGAATTGGAAAAAGGCATTTCTAGCCACACAGTTCAAACAGGTGATAATACCAGACATAGTGTACATTCAATTGGAAAGGTGAAATGCAAGAATGGAGCAGATTTGCTAACCAATGTTTTGTATGTTCCTACAATACCTAAAAACTTGATTAGTGTGGGACAGATAGTTGAAAAAGGTTTTCAAGTCAGGTTTACAAATGAAGGAGTATTTGTTGAAGATCCAGATAATGGATATAATCAGATTGTCTCTGGTAAGAAAGAAGGTAGACTCTTTACTTTAAGAGTGCAAGGGAACATTGGTCAAGCTTTGCTCACACATGGTGAAGCAGTGATTACAGAACTTGATCTCTGGCATAAGAGATTAGGTCATTTCAATGAAAGAGGAATTAAAGCTATGGTTGTTAATTAGTCTGTACTAGGATTACCAAATGTGCAAAGTCAACATATGGTTTATAAATGTGAAGCATGTCAAATGGGTAAAGCACACAGGTTACCATTTCAGAAGAAAGGATTCAAACATGATGGATTACTAGAGCTTATTCATACAGATGTATGAGGACCAACAAAAGAAGGATCTATCAGTGGCTCAAGGTACTATGTTCTTTTTATTGATGATGCTACAAGATGGATAACATTATATGTTTTGAAGGAAAGATCAGAAGTGTTTGGAGCTTTCAAGCGTTTTCATGCATATGCAGAGAGAGTCACAGGTCAAAAGATTAAGAGACTGAGGTCTGATGGAGGGGGAGAATACTTCTCCCAAGAGTTCAATGATTATCTTTGGAATGCAGGTATTAAGAGAGAAATAACCTGCAGGTATACACCACAACAAAATGGTGTAGCAGAAAGAAGAAACAGGACTTTGGTTGAGTTTGCTAGAGCTATGCTAAAGGAGAAGAACTGCCCAAATTATCTTTGGGCTGAGGCTGTAAATACAGCCACATATCTTGTGAATAGATTACCATGTGTAGCTCTAAATGGAATGACTCCATATGAAGCTTGGTGGGTAAGAAACCAACACTAGATCATTGTAGAGTGTTTGGATCAATTGCATATGCTTATGTGCCATCACAGCTTAGGCATAAACTTGAACCAAAGGCAGAAAAATATGTGTTCATTGGTTATGATGAAAAGCAGATGGGTTACAGGTTGTGGAATCCTCTAACCAAACAATTTCTTGTTTCTAGAGATGTTACATTTGATGAACAGAAAAGTTGGTATGCAGATCAAAGTCATACAACTGAAGAATTTGAAGAAGAGGTAAGAAGATGTGAGAAAGGAAAATCAATTGTGCAGGTAAATAGAGATGAAGACTATATGCAAGCAAGTACATCCACAAGTGGATTAACAAGAAGAAATGAAGAAGCTCCTATATTTGATGAAGAGGTGTATCCAGACACATATGAAGAATGTGAACCAAGAAGGTCAAGCAGGACTAGAAGACAACCAGAAAGGTATTCTTATGACACTTCTTACATAACTCAGAAGAACTATGCATATATGGTCAAAGATGATGAAGAACCTGAGAACTATGATGAAGCTAAAGGTAAGAAGCAATGGGAAGAAGCAATGAAGGAAGAATTCAATGCACTGGAGGAGAACAAGACATGGGAACTTGTTCCTAAACCAAATGGTAAGAAATTAATTGGAAATAAATGGGTTTATAAAGTGAAGAAGCTTGCAGATGGAAGTATAGCCAGATACAAAGCTAGATTGGTGGTGAAAGGCTATGCCCAGACCTATGGCATAGATTATGATGAGACATTCAGTCCCGTAGCTAAGATGTCAACTATAAGGACAATCATTGCTATTGCAGCTTCAAAAGGATGGACTCTAAGTCAATTGGATATAAAGAATGCATTCTTGAATGGATACATATCAGATGAGGTATACATGGAACAACCTCAAGGGTTTATAGATTCCAGGTATCCAAATTTTGTTTGCAGGTTGAGAAGAGCATTGTATGGATTGAAGCAAGCTCCAAGAGCATGGAACTATAGACTGGTGAAGTATCTGAATGAACTTGGATATCAAAGTTCAAAAGCAGATTCAAGTCTACTTATCAAAAGAACAGAGGAAGGTACAATCTACATTTGTATTTATGTAGATGACATTATAATCACAGGTACTTCAGATGAAGGAATCAAGGAGGTAAAGAGATTACTTGAGAAAGAGTTTAAGATCAGTGACCTAGGAAAGTTGTCATACTTTCTTGGAATGGAAGTTACTTATACAGATCATGGCATATATGTATCACAAGAAAGGTATCTTCTGAATTTATTGAAGAAGTTTGATATGGAAAATTGCAGAGAAGCTTCAACTCCACTTGAAGTTAATCACAAGCTCAGTAAATATGATGGTGCAGAATACAAAGATATGAGGAAGTATCAATCTCTTGTGGGTAGTTTGATTTATGCTACACTAACAAGACCTGATCTTAGTTATGCAGTGGGAGTTTTGTCACAATTCATGCATTGTCCAAAGGACCCACATTGGATTGCAGGTCAAAGAGTTCTCAGATATATCAAAGGAACTATAAAAGAAGGATTATATTATCCTTTTACATCAGATTTGAAGTTGAGAGCCTATAGTGATTCAGATTGGGCAGGTAACCAGGATGACAGAAGATCAACTCATGGTTACATGATATACATTGGTGATAAGCTTGTAAGTTGGTGTTCAAAGAAACAACATACAGTAGCATTATCATCAACTGAAGCAGAGTACAAAGGACTTCTGGAAGCAGCTAAGGAAGTCATATGGATGCAGACATTGCTCAAGAGCTTAGGCATTGATCAAGGTACACCTACAATACATGGAGATAATATGAGTTCACTTTATCTTGCAGCAAATCCAGTTTTTCATGCAAGGACAAAGCACATAGAGATACAATATCATTTTCTTAGAGAAAAGGTAATGGAGAAGGAGATTGAAGTGGAGTACATTTCTACTAAAGATCAGTTAGCAGACATAATGACAAAGAGCTTGGATGGTGTGAAGACCAGTAGATTCAAAAGCATGGCAGGAGTAAAAGAAAAGAAGATGATATGAAGAAACAGAGAATGTCAATTAGTGATTGAGGGGGAGCTGTTGGAGAAACAATCACTAATTGGACATATATTTGAGGGTCAAAGCTTTAGAAGAAAACGCCACGCCTATGTGAAGGGAAAAATTCACAAATGTATCATATTTGTAAAGTTAGTTCACTTTAGTTCTAGAAGTTTTATAAAATCACGAGAATACGAAAATCTATATAAGTTAGTTTGTATCAACTGACGCGGAGAGAGAGAGAATAGAGAGAAGAAGTAGAAGAAGGAGTTCATTTATAGGACTGTGTATAGTCGGGATTCTTTGAGTGAGAAAGCATCTGTAAAACTTCTGAGTTTTCATAGCTATGAGAAAGAACTGAGTAAAGTTCTGTGTATGAGTCTCTCTCCATCATCTCCATAATTACCTACTATGTGATGAATTAAAAAGATCCAAGTTTTCCAAGCAACTCGATGCTTGGCATCGAACCTCTGTTGATAAGTCATATTTTCATTTATCCTTTTCATTCAATACTGATGTGTTTGAAAACATGATGTTGTTGGAGCAACTCGATGCCTGGCATCGAATTCCAGTTGATAAGTCATATTCTAAGTGTGCATGAAATCACCTATAGTTTTGGTGTCCAAAAGATCAAGATCTTATGTGGGAAGTCGATGCCCGGCATCGAATCCCTACTGAAAAGTGGCCAAAAACATCCCAAGTCGATGCCCGGCATCGAATTTTTGTTGCAAGTCGATGCCCGGCATCGAATTCTTGTTGCAAGTTGATGCTACGCATCGAATTCTAATTTTAAACAGGCGCTTTTACTATAACAGGAAAGATTTCCAATTTTGGAAGGTCATACAGGGTCATCTTGTGAGAGCCATAACTTGAGTTCTAGAGATCCGTTTGATGCATATGATAGCTTGTTGGAAAGCTCTACTCTTCTAGTTTCAGCCTATAAAGTTTCATGGAGAAATAATACTTGAACTAGGAGAAATTAGAAAAATACTGAAGGTATGTCATTTCGGTGACTAGGAATTTCTGTAGAAGCAAAGTTCTCACTTTAGGCTATCATTTCTCAAAGTTTGGAGTGGCAATGAGTTAATGGTGACCATCGAGGTGTTCTAGTGTCACATTAATTCATTTCTTGTGGTGTTTCATACATCAACAGGTACATCAAGCACACTATCAACCAAGGGTTGTACTACCCTTATGGAGATGGATTACAAGCTCAAGGCTTTAGTGATGCTGATTGGGCTGGTTCAAAGGAAGATAAAAGGAGCACATCTGGCTATGTCTTCGTGCTAGGTCAAAGAGTCATTTCATGGATGTCCAAGAAGCAACCGACATTTGCATTATCATCTACCGAGGCTGAGAACAGAGCTTTAGCACTTGCTACATGTGAGATCATGTGGCTCAAGAAGCTCTTCAAAGACTTGGATGTGGAGGTCAAAGAGGTCACTCTATTTGGAGATAACATGTTAAGCATTCATCTAGCAAGCAACCCTATGTTCCATGCAAGAAGCAAGCACATAGAGATCCATTATCACTTCATCAGAGAGAAGGTATTAGCAAAAGAAGTCGACATCAAGTACATCAGCACCAAGGATTAGCTAGCAGATATCATGACCAAGTTTATGGATGCAAGCAAGTTGGAGAAGTTCAAGATCAACCTCAAGTTGAAGGAGATCAATGGAGACTAACACTTGAGCTTGAGGGGGAGTGTTAGAATTTTAGCAATCTCAAGTGTGGGAACTCATGCTAAGTTGAAGTGGTACATCACTCATACTTTTTTGTAGGATATACAACCACTTTTTTACGAGTTTCCTCAACTCTTTACTCACCTAATTGATGGAGAAAAGTCAGGATCATTTGGAGGGCATTTTCGAATTCAAATCTACAACTATCTTTAGGCATTATATAAGCAAACACATGTAGCAAAGTCAGGCCATCCTCCTCTACCACTTGAGTACTTGTAGGCTCTCATTAGGAGTGTTTACTCAAGGTCTAAGCTATCCCCTAGCTAAGCAAGACCCTTGCTTGCTAGAGTTTTCTCATAGGAAGTGATCTTTGATCACCCATATCTCTTTATGTAGTAGTCCAATTCATTAGCAAGATAACTTATTTTGTTCCTATGATTGTAAGCTTTCTTTTGGATGTAATCTTAGTATCAAGTGTTCATTAACCTTGAGAATATTGATCTTGAAAGCTCTTTGGTCTGATCTTTGCATATTCCCAAGTATATGTGTGTTGGAAGGTACACATAGGCGCAAGCTACTCGTTTGGGTAGATTTTGATCTGTCTTGTACAAGGAGGTTGACATAGGTCACATCCTCCAAATTGAGTGATCTATGGCTTGTTGGAAATCTTAGAGAGTGTAGTTGTAGTGTGCAAAATGTCATAACTTCAATCCTCAAGTCTAGAGAGCAATTCAATTTTTGGAGGACTATGGTAGTGAATTGTTTAGTCCTAGGAAGGGCCTATCATTTTTTTGTTGCAACTAGGAGTGGATATACTACATCATAGCTGTGTATATTTGATCTCATTTTTAATTTTCTTTTTTTTTGTTGTGGTTTGTAGACTTTTATATAGATACCTAGACCACTGAATCATTTGTTTGTATCCCATTTTATAGTCAATCAATTACCTGCCATGCTAACTAAGACTTACATATTTGTTTAGAAATATAAAGTATTAGTTAGCTATGGAGGTATTAGGTCGTTTGGAAGCAAATTTATCTCGAAGATTTCGAAAGATGGATGAAAATTTTTAAAGGATGGAAGGATAGAAAGTGTCCATTCAATGCAAGTTCGTGTTCTTACCTTAGCTAAGGTAAGAACAAACACCTGCATTGAATGGATGTTTTCTTTCTGCCCATCCTTTAAAATTATTCTTATCTAAAGGTTGCGTGGACAATTACAAAGGCTAGATGGACATAATATCTACATTCGATAAAGGTATGTATAATTTGAGCTTAGTCTCATAGCATGTGTATGTGTGTATATGTTTATATGTGTGTATGTATTCATGTATATATATATGTGTATGTCTATGTATTTATGTATTTATATGTATATATGTATGCATGTATATATACATAGATAGAAAATTGAAAATTATACCTTAATAGTGCTGAAACAGATACATTACTCCATCCAAAATGATTTTGAAGATTGAGAATGAGTAAGCTCACACTTAGTCATGTCAAACAACTTCCTTCATATACATGCTTTAGACATTCCTCTCAAAGATATTTCTCATTTTTACAAATATCAATGCTCTCACTGTCATTTTGATACCAATCCTCAATAAAATCTACCATGCCATCATCTTCATCATTGTTGCAAAAATCTTGTACTTTATCTTTGTTATAACTTATGGAATATGTTGAACCATGCATTGTTGGAGTGTTAATTTATTAATGTATTAATGTGTTTTGGTGTTTTTGGTATAGCAGCTCAAGGTTTGTGAGGACGTGAAAGGCGTGAAAGGGTGGACATCAATAATCTGACTTTAGGGCAGACATCAATAAATCTGATTTATAATTTAGTTTGTAAATAAAGCCGCGTAGAAGGTTCTATTGTTACAAATAGTTAGAAAAGTAGTGGTTAGAATAAGGGTCATTGTAGACCGCAATTTCCAATATTAAAAGTAAGGGATTTCTACAAAAGTCACCAACTTTTACTCACGCATGATTTTCAAAGCCCCTCTCATGTAACCACTCTTTTTGACATAATAAAAAATTCCTATAAATACATGCATCCTGTGGACTGTCAAAACAGAGTGCATGGGGGAAGATTGCACCCAATACCGCATTCGGTCTCGTCTCTTGGCGTCTCTATTTTTCTATGTGTTTTCTGCATTTGTAACCTCTATGTGCATGTGAGCAAGATCCTGATAACAGTGGTATCAGAGCCTTGTACCCGTCACTATAGAGGGATTTGCTTTTGTTTGTTTTGGCAAATTGATCTCTGTTTTGTTGTTCTCTGTTCCTGATCCAATTCCGATTCTAATTTTTGTTTTCAATTTTGGATTTTGATTTCCAATTTCAGGTTTCCATTTCCATTTCCATTTTCGTTTCCGGTTTCTGTTTCTGTTTCTGTTCCAGTTCCAGAACCAGAACCTACATTTATACCTATATTTAATCCTTCGACTGACTCCAAGGCATCAAGTAAGGCATAGAACTTAGGCATAAATTAAGGCATAACTAAGGCATTACTTTGGCATCTTGGGCACCCAAGGCTCCCTTCGTGACCGTTGGCTACGCGCAAACCAATTTTAATTTATGAGTGGCAATGAGGAGTTTTATATTCACCAAGGTGGTAGGATTTGAACCCACAACCTCACCCACACAAGGGAAGTGTTTTACAACTACACTATCTCTTTGTGTTATCACTCTACTTCTCATTTATTATATTTAACACAACTTTCATCTCTTTCTTACTTTTTCAATTCCCAAGAACAACCCTTCGTTTTACATTTTAACTCAAACAATCTCAAAAATTGTTTTACATATTTAGCAAGAGGGTTTTGTTCTCTATATCCTCATGGACCCTATGAACAACATGGAGGATTTTGATGAGTCACCTCTACCGGAGGTAACACTCGAGCAACAACTTGAGCTCATGCAGCACGAACTACGAGGCACTTAGAACGAGATCCGACAACGTGAAGAAATGCTCGAAATGATGCAAACTAATGAAGACAACCTTACGAGGTGGTCAAAGCTATTATCTGTGCCCAATCAGATGGCACACATTCCAAGATTGCGGTTAAGAATTACAAGTTTTTACGGTTTGATGGTCGTAAGGATGGCCCTTTAATCCTTTCATGGCTTTCACAGTTTGATGATTTTTATACTAATGAAACATATGCTGAAAGTGAAAAAGACAAATTTTCCACTAACTATTTAGTTGAAAAAGCTCAGCTTTGGTGGAATGATCTTTGTCATAATGTAGATTTTCCAAGCACATGGAAAGATTTTCAAGACAAGTTTAAGGAGTCTTTTCTACCTCTACAGTTCGACTTACATGTTTGAAAATTGTGGGCTAAATTTACATGGATGGAAGGTGATATGTTTACAACCTATATAGATCTGTTCTACCAATACCTAGCATCTCTTCGCTTGCTTGAAGATGTTTCCAATGATACTATGAAGAAGAAGTATGATGATGGGATAGAGAAGGAGATTCAAGCAAAGCTTCGCTCATGCCAACCTACATTGCTTCATGAAGCTATTGCCTTTTGCTCATGATGCAAAGAATGAGTACCAATCAATTATCATGAGGATCAGTTTGCAACAGCCACATCAACAACAAGAGTCTTTTCGCTAGTCTAATTTTCTTTGATTATACGTAATGCATTTACACATAGAATTTAGTATGTAGGATCATACTTTAGATATAATTTTGAAAATGAGTTAGAATATTGACTTATTTAAAGGCTATGTCAACACCTCATAGATAATCCTTATAATTTAATGCCTCCATGAACATTTCTATGCATGTGTTTTACATGAAACATGCTTTTTTTTTTGTTCAGTGATGGAACATGTGACTGACCACCCATGTTTATTTTTATTTTATCAACTAAGGTTGGTTGCTTTTTCAAATGAGTGGCATGCTATAACTTATGGAATATGTTGAACACTACATTGTTGGAGTGTTAATTTATTAATGTATTAATGTGTTTTGGTGTTTTTGATATAGCAGCTGAAGGTTCATGAGGCCCTGAAAGGCATGAAAGGGCAGACATCAATAATCCGACTTTAGGGTGGACATCAATAAATCCAATTTATAACTTAGTTTGTAAATAAATCCGTGAAGGTTCTATTGTTAGAAATAGTTGGAAAAGTAGTGGTTAGAATAAGGGTCATTGTAGACCACAATTTATGATATAAAAAGCAAAGGCTTTCTACAAAAGTCACCAACTTCTATTTTCACGCATGCTTTTCGAAGCCGCTCTCATGTAACCACTCTTTTCGACAAAATAAAAAATTCCTATAAATACATGCACCCTATGGACTGTCGAAACAGAGTGCATGGGGGGAGATTGCACCCAATACTACGTTTGGTCTCGTCTCTTGGCATCTCTATTTTTCTATGTGTTTTCTCCATTCGTAACCTCTATGCGTGTGTGAGCAAGATCCTGATAAAAATCTTCTTTGGAATATAGGTCTTTCAACCTTGCATATTCCACAGGATCACTTTTGCGTAACCTCCTCATAGAAGCTTTTGATAAATGAGGTCTTACTGGCAACTATGAATGGTGTGGTGGAATATCATCAACATCATACATTGAAATCTATACACATGAATAAAACTCATTAGTATTCCATAAATGAATGAAAAGAAAACTTTAAACTTAAAATTAAATATGTAAGTTATTAAATATGGATAGAAAGTTTTCATTCTCTCTCTAGCCAAAAGGTTCTCTTGGAGGTCTATGCCATAATTCACTAATAATTCATCACCATCATGTAGTGAAGTAATAGCATTGACAACTATGTATCTTGCTATAGCTCTACTCATGTATGGTGATTCATGACTATTTTCACTCTCCTCAAATGTGCAATTAGTCCTTGAACTATTATATAACCCTCGACTACTATTTATTAAATGTGCTATATTTCCATGTATGGAAGGTCTTCCATCAATATATAATCTTTCATTTTTTGCATGTGAAATCCCTCTACTAGTAATGGATGCTACATTCAAGCATATTCCATAAGTACTCATTCTTTGAACATAACGTGCAAGTCGATGACAATCTCCCCATCCATATATAGGACCAAAAAATTATTGGTGCATGTCAACCATCAATTGATGTTTTGGACAAAGGCTTGAAGTTAAAGAATGAAGAAAAGACCAACAAATGAAGCTTGAAGATAGTGCATATTCAGAAAATGATGACTTGTATACATATGTACATTAAACTTGTAATTAGCTCACTTATACTTTTGTTATGGTTATGAGCTTGTACATATATGCCTATATATATATAAGTAGATAGTTGGGGCATGTATGAGAAAGTATGATAGATGATGAATGGCTAGTTGTAAGAGTCATTAGACATTTTAGAAGTGAAGCAAATCTCTCTTATCATTCAGATGTAAGTTTTCTGAGTAGAAGAAAAAGTTGCACCCGATATTTTGTTGAGTACTCCTTCTGTGTTTATCATCTTGTCAAATGATTTTGTACAAGTCTAAGTCTACAGTTGAGTGACTTGTATAAATTTTTTAGATGCTAATTGAGATCAGCCTAAGAGAATTGAGAGTAGGAACATTTACATGTGTAAATGTGAAGAAGTAAAGTTTGTAGTAGGTGCAAATTCGATGCTAATGTTTTGGTCATTTCTCCTTTCACAGTGTAAATTTTTGAGTAAGCAAGCGTGCATGCTTTAATTTGGAAGGTCGCTACATATGGCTACAATCAATTGAATAAACGAGTTGTAGTTTGAGAGAACTATGCATTAGAAGTTGCAGGTGTCAATGTCGATTGTAGAAAAGTATAGTTTTAGACATAGGTGAATTGTTTGGATCATATCTCATGATCTAGTGAATCTTTTGAGATGTTTTAACTTGGAGAGGGTGCAAAAGCTATAGACAACACATCGTACAAAGTTTCACTAAAAACTTTGCACATTTAATCAGTGAATGGGTGAGTTATGTGCAAAATTGGTAGAGTTTTTAAGTTATTCTTGATATAGAGGTGCTCTAACATCAAGGATAGCTTTTTCTTTTGGAGATTATTACTCTCCATCAGTGGTATCAGAGCAGAACTCATTAAAATAGAAGAAAGGAGGACCCCGACTGCTGCAGCTATACAGAAATCAACATTTGAAGGTTCAAAAGGTGAAAGCTTAAAGGGAAAGCTAGAGAAGGAGGCCTGAAGCTACCAAGAAGATCAAAAGAAACTACATTCAAAGTAAAGGTACACTTATTTATCATAAAGCTTGAAAAATTTAATACACAAGTGAAGAAAAAAATGGGAGATTCTCCTCAGATAGAGAAATTGGATAGAGAAAATTATCCAACTTGGTCAATGAGGATGGAAGCACATGTTATGAGCTAAGACTTGATAGGATACATTACAGGTGAAGAAGAAAAACCAGAGTTTAAAGATCCTAGTGTTCCAACTAGGGAGGAGCTCACAGATTTGAAGACATGGATGAAGAAGTATGCTCAAGCAAGGAGCATTATCTACATGGGATTCAATGACTACTTGCTGCCTCACATTAGAGGACTTGAAAGTGCAAGTGATATATGGAATGATTTGGAGAAGCACTTCCAAAATACTACAAAGCCAAGGAAGGCATCTTTGTGGGTAGAGTTTACCACATTCAAGAAGAAGGCTTCTCAATCTGTTTTTGATTATGTAACAAGAATGAAGGACATTGCAGATGCAGTAGGAGCAGTTGATGAATATATTTAAGAGGATAAATTGGTAAGGCAAATCCTTACAGGTTTAAGAGGAGATGAGAAATGGAAGCCATTTATTTTGTCTACTGATTTGTCACTAGATCCTTTTACTCCTGATTTGAATAAGTTGTTAGGACATATGCTAACCTTTGAGCAGGATGTCAACGCTGATGTTGATAAGAGTATAGGTCAGGCAATGTATTCAAAGAACAAGAAGAAGAATAGTGAAGGCAAGCAACAATTAAATGAAGAAGAAGGTACAACTAGCAAAGCCAACTTCCTAAGAGGAAGAGGAGGTGGCAAAGGTGGAGGAAGAGGCAGAGGCAATAAAGATGGAGTCAAAGCTTGCTAGATTTGTGGTAAGACAAATCATTTAGCTCATGAATGTTGGCATAATAATCAGAATAATGGAGGATATAATCAAAAATTTTCAAGAGGAAGAGATGGTAGAAACCAAAGAGGTCATTCAGAGGTAGAGGTAATAGAGGTTACTTTGGAAGAAATGTAGGTAGAGGTTTGCAAAGTCAATCATACAACAATACCTACTACAATTATGCTTCAGATCAGAAGGAGGATTCAACCTTGATTATGAATGCAACTTGTGAAAGACAAAGTGAAGATCAAAGAGTGTTCTACATTGACTGGGGGTGTAGCAATCACGTGAGTGGCAACATAGCTTTGATGAGTGACTTGGAGATGTAAGCCGCCGGAAAGGAACTCATAAATTTTGTAATATATATTCTGAAAAGTCGCATGCATGATGAAAAGGCATAGCTCAAAGTTGTAACCCTTGAGATTAATGAAAAGAGTCGCATGAAGTAGAAGGTGTAGTCGTCGGACTGTTTGTCTGGGCGAGAGCCGGAAGTGAAGCGCAGTTACCAAATTGCTGTGTAATCTGATTACTGTCAATGTTGTTGGTTAAGTTAAATCATTAAGTGAAGTTAAATGAAGTATTAAGTAAATTGATTAACTCGATAAGTGAAGAAGTTATACAGTTAATTGTCTGGTGTGGAAGGTGCTGAAGAACGCATTCAAAATAGTATTGGGAAGATAATCTGATTTAGCGCGTTAATTCGATGAAGTAGTATACTCTTAATCAGTAGATTTGGGAAAATACAAACAGGGCCTCTATTTACAGACTCCTAACCATCCCAAGAACCTAGACTTGAATTAAACTTTAAACAGATAACTTAATCCGAAGTTTAAGTTTAACATTGGCGCCGTCTGTGGAAAATGGAGTAGTCATTTGCATTGAAGATTAAAGATTGAGGAAGAATTCTTTGATATATGCCTGTAACATGTTCCGATGAATCATACCACAAATACCGCAGAGATCAACATCCTTGGGCAATTCTGAAATTATTAGGAACACCCCCTGGTGGTAGAAGTGCAAGACAATTAAGTCCCATTGTAGAAGGTTCAGTCCAGCCAGCTAGCGGCAATTCCGATGGTAGTTTGGTAGCACATGGCGAGAATCCAGTGCGTCTCAGTGCGAGTCCGATTTCTCGTTGTACAAAGGCGTAGTGCGGAGACATTTCTGCATTATCTGGTCAAAATTCGGTCACTTTCAGTGATAGGTTCCCGTTATCCGATGAGAACGTTTCCAGTGACACTGCAGTTTGGTCCGATGAGAATTCGGCAAGTTTCGGTGAGAGTTCGGTATTACCTGGTGGCGATTCGAAGCTTTTCGGTGAAACTGCGGTGCTGTTTGGTGGACACTTATTGCATTCACCATTTTTTGGTGCACGTTTAGCTAATTTTGACACTAAAGTTGAGGAAGGGCTGATAGATTTGGAGTTAAGAAATCGGTTCAATGACATTTTAGGACCGAAAAGTGAGCAGGTTGACCATCCAGTCTAGGAAGATCAAGAGATACCTCCCCAAAATTCAGGTAACAACAACGGCAACAACAACAGCACCATGAGTAGCTCACAGCAACAACAACAAACACCGCCACAGCCGCAACCACAACATCAGCAGCAACAGGTTATCCCACTGCGCTCGATACCAGCGGGGGTCACATACACCAAATTTGGAGGTTTTCTGGGGGATGATCCGGATGCGCATGTGCGGACCTTTGAAATTAACTATGTAGTTCTGAATCACCCAGTAGACCCTGCGTATAAAGCTATTGTGTTCTAGTCAACCCTGGTTAATGAAGCTGCACGATGGCTAACCAAATATGATTTGAACCACTTCCGATAGTACGATGATGTGAAGGATGCATTTCTGCAATGATTCCGGTTAAAGAAAAACCCAGCCGAAATCTTTGATTACCTAAAGAATAATAGGCAGAAGTCACACCAAAATGTACAAGATTATGCCACACTTTTTTGGACTCATTTACGGTAGCTACCACCAACACATGTGAATTTACCGAACGACATTATCACTCAGTGATTCATCAATGGATTAAACCCCCAACTGAAATAGATCATGATCATACTGTGTGTGGGTGGAATGACTTTGGATGCCATCATCGCTATGGCATTACAATTAGAAAACAAAGTTGGTGGATTCACCAAAGATCTAGAGTGGCTGAAAGCATCCGGGCAATCCAGCGAGGATCCTTTGAAATAGATATACTGTACCAAATGCAAAAATCTAGGGCACAATAGTTCAACATGCGCTCTAAACCAAATGTATTGTGCAATTTGCCACACAACAGACCACACTATGGAGACTTGCCTGTATAATGCCAAGGTACAGAACAGAGCAGCTGTTAATGTCATCATTCAAGAACAAGGGAAATCGGCCAGCCATTTTGTGCCACCACAGATGCGGAATACTCGGAACCAGGGATACAGGAATTATCGAGGTGGACGGACAAATAATTTTGGACAAGCTCGGTGGGATGCAGGTCCATCAGGAGAAGGTGCATCTCTTCCCCCTCCTAAATGTCATTTTTGTGGAGAAATTGGGCATATCCGAAGATTTTGTAAAGATGCAGCTGAGTATGACAAAAAGAAAAAAGAACGACAATATCCGATGGCAAATATGGTGTACATCTCAGCCATGGATACGCAAGCAGAAGTGGTGCAAACATGTTCAGGCAAGCAATTACAGCCAGTTGCGGAGATCTTTGAACCAAGAATTTGTGAACAATAGAAGGCGTTCATTAAGGCAAGCAAGTGGGCTATGCAAGAACAATTCATATTTCTTGACCTAGTTTTGATGATGCAACAAAGTATACTGCCGGAAGTAGTAGAAGGGTGAAATCTGACTCATACAGTAACCGGAGTCCACACCGGAGACCGTACCAGAAACAACCAAAACTGATTCGGTGTGGGATGTTTTATCTAAGGCATCAATTACATTGCCCTTGGGTCAACTATTGGCTTTGGTCTTGGGAGTGTGTCAACAGTTTCAACAGTAGATCAGTCCAGGATCCTCAAGTGCTCCCGCAACAGCCACAATCCAACCAAAAATGGACCCAATGGTGGATCATATGGTACCATTGATTACGGTATGGTACAAAAACCACAAAATCACACAAGTTTTAATTGATGGTGGATCTGATGTCAACATTGCAATAGTAGCACTTTGCAAACGGCTGGGGTGGACGCAAATTGAGCCTGTTCAATTCTTTGTACGCATGGTTGATCAATCTCGAGTCCATCTGGTGGGCTGGATTTACTCGAATCGAGTCTCGATTACAATCTGCTCTTTGGACGTCCTTGGCTAAAACAAGCTAACGTAGTGCAAGACTAGTCAGCGCATGAATTAGTCTTTAAAAAAAATCACTAGAAATATGTTGTCCCGTTGGACAACATGAAACCCTATGACTCAGATGCACGACCATATCTAGCGGAGCCTGTACACATGTTGGATGGTCTCTCCGACGATGAAGAGGAAGCTTTTCTTATAGCCAACAAGGATCTGATGGCACTTGGCACTGTACATTTACAAACGGTGGCTGATAACTGGAGTCTGGCAGCCTGCACGATGGTACCTCTAGCAGGTGAGCATGAGTCAAGTATAGAATAGACCTTGAACGAGTCGATGCTCCAAAAATTACTCCAGTCCGGAGACAATTTGGAAAGGCCGTGGCAATTCTATGTACCGGAAGATCACCTGATCACCTGCAATTTAGGTGACCAAACCAACCCACGACCCATAAAAATAAAGGCCAGACTATCCGAGACTTTCCAGGAGCACCTGTTGCAGCTGCTAGGAGAGTTTGTTGATGTGTTTGCATGGGACTACAGGGATATGAAGGGGTTGGACCCTCGGATTTATCAACACAGGGTAGTGCTGAAACCAGATGTGCGGCCTATTAAACAACCAAGCTATAGGATGAATCCTAATTATGCGGCCCAGGTTAAAGCATAATTGGATCGATTGCTAAAGGTGGGATTTATTGTGCCTATTGAGCATGCACAATGGATCTCTCCCATTGTTATAGTTCCGAAGAAAAACAAGCAGATCTGGATATGCGTGGACTACTGAAAGCTCAATGCCGCAACCGTACCTGATCCATTTCCGTTGCCGTTCCTGGATACCATGTTAGACAATGTGGCCGACAAGGAGATGTATTCCTTTCCTTTCTAGATGGATACAGTGGTTACAATCAAGTCCAAATGGCCGAACAGGATATACCCAAGACTGCATTTATTACAAACTGGGGTGTCTATGCATGTACCGTAATGTGGTTTGGACTGCGCAATGCTCCCAGTACGTTCCAACGCTGCATGCATGAAATTTTTTCACCTTATCTCACCACATTTATGAGAGTGTATCTAGATGATTTCTTGTTATCTGGTGATACGTCGGCACACCTGTACCATTTACGGTGTTGCTTTTCAAAGTGTCGGGAATATCGCTTGTGCCTAAACCCGAATAAATCAGTATTCTCTATATCCTATGGCAAGTTGCTCGGACACATTATTTCAAAGCAAGGCATTCAGATGGATCCAGACAAAGTGAAGGCCATACTGGAGGCTCCTGCTCCTAAGACACCTAAAGACGTGATGCGGTTTTTGGGCCAAATCCGGTGGCATGGGTGGCATCTGCGTTGGCTTGCTCATCTGGACATACCACTTAATCGATTGATAACCAGTAGCCCGCGTCAGTTTGAATGGACCGAAGAGTGTCAACTTTCTTTTGACAGACTGAAATCATTGTTAACTCACGCTCCCATTTTACAAGCACCCAATTGGGAATTGCCCTTTCATGTCTTTGTGGATGCCTCCGACAATGCCATTGGTAGCGTGCTGATGCAGCAGATCGATAAATGGTTTTGCCTAGTATACTATGCGAGCCACAAATTGGCCGTGGCAAAGCGTAACTATTCAGTTACTGAACGAGAATGTCTTGGCTTAGTATATTCTGTGAAAACATTTTGACATTATCTGTTGGGTAGATGCTTCACCTTCCACGTAGATCATGTAGCATTGGTGTATCTTGTGCGACAACAGCATTTGGGAGGATGGTTAGCACGGTGGGTCTTACTGCTTCAAGAATTTGATTACTCATCGACTAGGGTCAGCACACTCTCTTGCTGACTTTCTATCTTGGTTGGATTCCGGTGAGCTTTCGGAGGGCATTGATGACACAACACCAGCTATATATGCAGCAGAGACAATACACGATGATCAACAGGAATTACCGGTACCTCCTCTTACTATGACACCTTGCTTCTGTTCTTGACTAGTGGATGTCCGCCTGGTATGATTTCTTCAGCTGCTCGACAAAGACTAGCCACGTATAGTCGACGCTTTCGGTTGATTGTAGGACAACTATATTACATGGATCACTCAGGAGTACTACTCAGATGTGTTCCCCCACATGAAATTGCTTCAGTCATTACCCTGGCCCATGCTGCCCCAACCGGATGACATTTTGCGGTTTATTTGACTCATCGAAAGATTCTGCAGAGTGGATTGTGGTGGCCCACTATGTATCATGACATCACCAAATATGTACAATAGTGCGATGAGTGTCAGTGTTTCGATCAGCCTTTACAGCGACATTACTTCCCTCTCCAACCCGTTGTGCCTCTTGAACCCTTTCAAAAATGGGGTTTGGATTTCATAGGACCAATTACACCTCCGGCAACAGTCACCAATAACAGATATATTCTGACATGCACAGATTAGGCAACTAGATGGGTCGAAGCATGGGCTATCCCATCAGCTACAGCAGTTGTGGTTGTTAAATGCTTAATGAAGGATATCTTTTCGCGTTACGGGTTACCCTTGGAGATAGTAACTGATCAAGGTATGCACTTTGCAAATACATTAATGCAAGTGCTTACGAAAACATTCTAGATTGTGCATAAATTCAGTTCTCCCTATTACCCACGTGCAAATGGACTTGCTGAGAGTACCAACAAATCTTTCTTAAACATCTTGAAGAAACTCGTGTTGGACTGCCCAGAGAGATCAGGCCAATTTCTACTTGCTGTACTATGGGCTTATTGTACCACATACAAAGTGGCGACCGAAACAACTCCTTTTAAGTTGGCGTATGGATTAGAAGCGATTGCTCCTATGGAACTAGTCGTTCCCAGTCTGTATGTGGCTCTGGAACAGAAGCTATTACCGAAAGAATCTTTTCCCTTTCGATTGGAGGCTTTACGGTCCTTGGATGAACAGCGTCTGGAGAGTTTCCTGGTGATGTAGGAGGTGCAGCTGAGATAAGCCAAAAGCCACGATCGTTTTATCCAAAACCCCGCATTTAAGGTAAACCAATTAGTCCTCTTCTATAATGCTAAGTCTAATAGATCCGCCGAAAAATTTAAACTGCTCTAGTTCGATCCCTACCGGATTTTTGAACAAGTGGGACCTCCAACTTTTCGGTTATCCACCTTAACTGGTCACCTTCTCCCTAAAGTGATGAATGGTTCGAAGCTTTGACCCTACTATCTGCCGTCTACCAACTCATGAGGTGTCTTCGGTATTTTTACTTTTTTATGCTTCCCACTCTTTTTCATCGCCTTTTTGTTCTGATCTCCGTGCTTCAGTTGACCAATTGACCGTAATCCCTCCATTTTCTTATGATTAATAGCCACCTCTGTGTCGCTGCGTCTGTTAATACATGCATGTCGCCATTATGTCGGTATATTTCCAATACTGCATTATGATTAGGGTTCTTGCCACCTGATTTTTCCAGTGTTTCTCCTTAATCTTGTTCTTCTCGCTGTTAGTCGCTATTGTGTCTTTGTGTGTTTGTCCCTTGTGTGCTCTGTGTTTTCATTTGTTTCTGAGTGCGCCATGGAAGCTCTTGCGAACATAATAACCTTCGTGCGAGTCTCAATTCAGATGTGAGTGAGTACTTGCATGCTCAAGGGCTCTTGGCCTTCGCTGAATTGCCTTGGCATTCAGTGGAGTGTCATCCCTTTCATGCGCAGATTATCTACGCCTGCTACAGAGCAGTGTTGGCCCTTAATGTGCTTAAACCCCTGTGTAGTAGTTACACTAAACATGGTTGCTGAGGGATTTCGTCTCCCTCAAGAATGGTTAGTTGATGGATCGCTCCTTCCCCTAGCGACCATGAAGGAATTATTTCCCCGACACTTATGTAATGAATTTGCCATACTTTGTCGTCCCGAACTAGAGTGCACTGCGTTGCAATTTCTTGTCGTTGCCTTAAACTTGCAAAAATGCACGTATGGTATCTCTTGTCCGTTCTATTCGATGATTGATATTGCCTCACGAGAGGGGGTCAATTTCACATCGTTTTTCTTTTGGTGCATTCACCCTGAATGCTTAGCAGTTACCAAACAAGTCACCAAGCATGAAATTCCTCATACCCGATTACCCCACCTCCTCACCCTTCTCCTTCCCGTGATACAAGCCGCGCAACCTCCTCCAACCAATACCATGCTGTTACATGAGGAATCTACACAGATGCTCAAAGAGGACGATGATGAAGACCTGCTCCATTTCTTCCAATGGAAATGCAGATGAATTAGCCCATCGCAAAGCCAGGTGTAGGGCTCCACCGTAGTTCAAGACGTTTAAGTCTTCCATGACACTGCTACTTCATTATAGGTAGAATCTGCCCCGTTGTCTCCTAGTAAGCAGGCGGAAAAAGATGTTATTATGGAAGACGTAGCTGTACTCTCACCGCAGGAGGAATCTCATCAACCGGATGCTAAGGCTGTGAAGGAAACAGTGGAAGCTACCATTGTTAGTGAATGTCAATCTCCTTCTTCACCAACCGCAAACGCCCAAGTAGATGTAGTCAATCAATCCACCGGTAATGAAGAAGAAGTTACTGAAGTCGCCCTGTCGGTACCCCAGAATGAGACTGGAATAGTTTTAGTTCCGACTTCTCTTATCCATCTATCCCCTCCAACCAACATTCCTGATGCTGTTGAAGTTTCTCCCGCTGCGCCTTCAACTGCCCTTCATGAGGCCTCAACCAATTTCCTCTCCTCTCCCGACTACTCTCCACCATCATCACCTCACCTCCTCACTGCCTCATCGTCACAACCTCCTCCTTCTCTTCCTCCAGCGATAATGTTCACTGAATTGGCATCCATGGGCCAACTCCTCATCCAATTCTCCCAGCAATTGCCCCTCCAGATGAAGATGGCCATGCAAACAATCCAATAGGAATTGCAGAACAAGGTTGACCTTCTAGAAGCAGATATTGCCCCTCGTCGAGAAGAAGTACTTGCAGCCAAAGCTGAGAATCATTCATTGCATACTCAAATCGAGCAACTCTAAGACCTGTTAGTGGAAAAAGACAATATCATTGCTCAACGGGACAACGAAATTAAAGAATTGAAGCAAGAAGTTGTAGAAAAGACAGATGCTATGACAGCCTTAGGCAATGAGCTCCACAATACGCGGGATGCATAAAGTGTTTTAGAAGTGGCCTCGCAGTCACTTGCTGCCAATGTACTTAAAGCAGAAGCTGAACTGCATAAGGTTGCTTAGAGGTTGTTCCAGCGAGATCAAGAGTTCATTGCTGAGATTGCCAAGACCCTACAGTTAACAAAGGAACTTGCAGGTGTGCAAAAGGAGAGAGAAGACTTTTAGAAAACGATGCAATTTCAAGTTCAGAAGCTCGAGAGAAGAGAAAAACAGTTAGGAGTTCACGCAGACAGGCTCTCGCGCATTGATGCAGACATAGCAAAAATGAAGTTGCGATGAGACGCTGCTCTGGCCAACGAATTTTATCTCTAGGAATCCTTTTTGCAGATGCAGACGGAGTTACTTATCAGTCAGGTCATAGATGCCAGTTTTGTTAGGACTGATGCACAACTTATAGAACCTGCAATTTTGAAAGATATGCTAGATTCTCTAAAGCAGAAGATTACACGTACCTTCAAATTAGCTTGCACTATGTATATTGAGGGCATCATAGATGAGCCTTGACTATGTAATTATTAATTTTGGGTTCGAGCCCACCGTGCATGCCAGTGTAAGCCGTCAAAAAGGAACACATAAATTTTGTAATATATATTCTAAAAAGGTGCACGCATGATGAAAAGGCGTAGCGCAAAGTTGTAACCATTGAGAGATTAATGAAAAGAGTCGTGTGAAGCAGAAGGTGTAGTCGCCGGACTGTTTGTCTAGGCGAGAGCCGGAAGTGAAGCGCAGTTACCAAATTACTATGTAATCTGAGTACTGTCAATGTTGTTGGTTAAGCTTAATCATTAAGTGAATTTCAATGAAGTATTAAGTAAATTGATTAACGTGATAAGTGAAGAAGTTATATAGTTAACTATGTGGTGTGGAAGTGTGCTGAAGAATGCATTCAAAACAGTATTGGGAAGATAATCCGATTTAGCGTGTTAATTTGGTGTAGTATACTCTTAATCTGTAGATTTGGGAAAATACAAACATGGCCTTTGTTTTTAGACCCCTAACCATCCCAACAACCCAGACTTGAATTGAACTTTAAACAGATAACTTAATCCAAAGTTTAAGTTTAACAGAGAATAAGGTAACTTATCATGTAGTTCACATAGGTGATAATACAAAGCATAATGTGAAGTCAATTGTATCAGTAAAGGCAAAGGATGTAATTACTCTTTTGAGTATGGTTCTGTATGTTCCTACAGTTCCAAAGAATCTGATAAGTGTAGGGAAAATTGTTGAAAATGTTATGAAGTAAGGTTCACTAATGATGGAGTCTTTGTGGAAGACCTTAGCAGTGGGTATAAACAAATTGTTTCAGGGACGAAAGAAGGAAGACTCTTCAGACTAAAGATTCAAGGCAATGTTGGTCATGCTTTGTTCACTTATGGAGGACATAAGATCTCTGAGCTAGATCTTTGGCATAAAAGGCTTGGACATTTCAATGAAAGAGGTATTAAGGATATGGTTAACAATGGTTCAGTGCTTGGATTACCTAATGTTGCAGGTCAACATATGACATATAGATGTGAGGCATATCAATTAGGTAAGGCTCATAAGCAATCATATACTAAGCATGGTTTCATGTACTCAGAGAAGCTTGAGTTGGTACACACAGATGTGTGGGGACCATCAAAGGACTTCAACATTAATGGTTCAAGATATTATGTGATTTATGTTGATGATGCTACCAAGTGGATCATTATATATGTGATCAAAGATAAATCAGAGGTATTCAATACATTTAAACATTATCATGTGTATGGAGAAAGAATCACAGTTCAAAAGTTGAAGAGTCTAAAGTCAGGTGGAGAAGGAGAGTAGTTTTCTAATGAGTTCAGTTATTACTTATGGAATGCAGGTATAAAAAGGGAAGTTACTTGCAGGTACTCTCCTCAACAAAATGGTGTAGCAGAAAGGAGAAATAGAACTCTTGTTAAGTTTGCAAGATCAATGATGAAGGAGAGAAATTGTCCTAATTATTTGTGGGCTGAGGCTATAAATACAGCTACATACTTGGTAAATAGGTTACCATGTAAAGCTTTGGAGGGTATGACACCATATGAAGCTTGGTCGGGTAAGAGACCTACCTTAGATTATTGCAAAGTGTTTGGATGTTTGACTTATGCATATGTGCCATCTTAGTTGAGGCATAAATTGGAACCTTGTTGAAGGCAAGGAAATCTGGAAAAATAAAATAAAAAGAAAAAGAAAAATACGGCTATGTTGAGACTAAAAAGGACACGTCGCAAGAGTAGGAGAAGTCATAAGAAAGGAAGTTCGCAACAACCGTAAGAGGAGAAGTCATAAGAAAGGAAGTTCGTAACAACCATAAGCAGGAGAAGTCACAAGAAAAAGGGGTTCGCAACAACCGCAAGGAGGAGTAGAAGTTCCGAAGAGAAGAGAAGACGTGATGAGAGGAAGCAGCACAACAACTTTGGAGATGAAGAAACTCTCTCAACAGGGATCTGGGAGTACCGGAGAAGACTGGTTCTACAGAAAACATTAAGTCATCTGACATTGATGTTATCTTGTGATACATAATCAAATACAAATTAAGAAGTTCTAGTATTTGCAAATCTGTAATCACAGCGTTAAATCTATTCAAGTTTTGAGCAGCAAATGTTCGCAATGATACGAGCTCTTGCTTGAGTCCTTCAATCCTGTTAAGTCCATAGGGGAACTCAATTTGTCTGCACAGTAGCACGATGAAATTAGGGTGTTTGTGAATGTGTAAGAAGTTGTACATTCCGAAAAGTGAAACTCTAAAATGCGATTGTGTAATACTGAATTGGTATAAGTTACCGGAAAGAAGCGTTTCGGTGAAATTCCGGTGGGTTTCCAGATGCAATTTCGGTGGAAATCTCTGTGTGAAGATTAGTGCCAATGGAACAATAAATAACTCTGATTTTTTCTTTAATTCGATGTTGTGTTGAACCTTGGAACCCTCAACACAATTGGCGATCCTACTGTACGGCTGACGCAGCCTCAGGAAATGCATGAGGGGCAAGCGCAACCGTTTTGGTAAAGTATATTTTACTAGGGCACATGTAAGAGCAGCGAACGGTGAGACATCTTCAGACTTTTACGAGTGGTACGAGGCCGAGGAGCAGGAAGCTCTAGGCACTAATGAGAAACAGGGGGAAACAGGTGCAGCAGAGGCAAGGTTAGTGGGCGGAATACTTGGAGCGTTATTCCTCACAGAAGCAACTTTAGGGGTAAGAAGACGACTCCAGTTTGACCCACTTGCAGGGGCGACCGGTCAAAGAACAAGGCACACACCTCAACCACAGCCGATGGCTCAACCACCTCCTAACCCTAAGGTTAAAGCCGCTCATTTCAGTGGAACCTCTAAGGAGGATACTGATTGCCATGTGGCTCAATTCGAAATAAAATGGACAGCGAATGGATATCCAGCTATGTAGAGTGATGATATTAAGCTTCAACAGTTTGCAGCCACGATAGAAGGACGAGCTATGAGCTAGTTCAGTCAATATGGCATTGCTCATTTTGCTACATATGATGCTTTAAAAATAGCATTCTTGCAACAATTTAGAAAAGAAAAGACGCCTTCCGATGTATTAAGGAAGTTGAGGGCCATCAGACAAAAGACCATGCTAGTGGAAGACTATGCTCAAAAGTTCCGGACTCTAATGGAAAGGTTGCAAGGTAACGAACGACCTACTGATGAGATGTTGGCAGGATTTTTTTTGAAAGGATTAAGGAGCACAATAAGACATGCGGTGGCCAGTTTGGACATTGCAAATGGCTTTGATGTATTAGTATTAGCAGCGGCGCGTGTTGAAAGAAGGTTTGGACGAGCCAAAAAGAAGCAGTCTGATTCTGGTTCAGAGGTTGAATCGGATTCAACAACGGAGTCGGGCAAGAGTTCAAGTGATTTTGACACTGCTGACTATGATGATGAAATAGTGAGGACAAAGCATCGTAAGCATAAAGCTAAGAACAGTAAAGAGGAGGAATGGATTAATAAGTTAAAGAGACATGGATATTCTATACGAGCTCCAAAGGAGAAACGATTTTGTGATATCTGTGACAAAGAGGGACATACAACAACTCAGTGTTGGTATAACCCTAAGCATAGAGGGCAAAGTTCTCGGCAAGACAATCGCGATCTAAATGATGTAGCGGCCAATCAGGCTATTCCTATCCAAGGGCGAGGTAATTCTTCGAGACAGCAACAAGGAAGACCCCCATGGAGAGATCAAGGGAATCAACAAGGGAATATCCAGCAAGGCAATCACCAAGGTCGACCACCAAGGGTAATGCCTTCTGGGTATTGTTCAGCTCCTGATCATTGGATAGGGCCGAATTGCCCTCTCTGGGTAAAGCATCGTGAAGAAAGAGGTATACCCGTCATTCGATATAATCAGCATAATCAACAGGGATAACCTCAACAACAGGGGCAGCAGGCGGCTCAGGCAAATGCCATGCTGATTGAATGGCCAGATCAAATGGATAGAGCTCATGATGCACCCGGTACATTTGATCGACTGCACGTTGAGAAGACTAACCAATGGTAGTGTGATTGCAAACAATGTGGGAAAGGCAAAGAGGTTGAAGTGTTGGTAGTCACAAGATCAAGGAATAAAGGCCCTATTGATTGGCAGGAACAAAGGCAAATCCGGGACAAGGTTTTGAAGCACGTTCGAGATGAGTCTTCTAATCAGGTGAGGTGTGGAGGTCAGACTGAGCAACAACAGGGTGTGAAAGTGATACCTCCCATAAAGGAGTGGGATAAGGTGCCAAGTCAGCAAGGCTTGGAAAATGATTGGTTTGATGAAATCATTAGCTCACCACTACAGTTGTCCTTGGATCAACTGTTGTCTTTGGTACCTGTGTTTCGAGAGAAATTGTTGAAAAAGCTACTTGGGAATCATGCAGAGGCCGAAGTTCAGTCGATCCCTTCAATCTCGGCCAACAGTATTGATCCAGCAGACGTGGATTTTGTAGTACCAGTCATTCAGGTGCAGTACAACCATCGGAGATTTGCAGAAGTGTTGCTTGATGGAGGATCAGGAGTAAACAGATTACCTGAGCATATTTTTATTGAAATGGGAAGAGGCGAATTGGCTCCAGCACCTTTTCAGGTAAAAATGGCGGATCAAACACGAGTGCAGCCAGTTGGCATTCTGAAGCAACAACAAATTATCATTTCCAGCATGACATTTATGGTTAATTTTGTGGTTATCTGAATGTCTGAGTCTGCATATCCGTATGAAATGTTGTTAGGGAGACCTTGGTTTCGGCTGGCCAAAGTCAAGCAGGATTGGGGCATGAATGTAGTAATGATTACCAAGGGTAAAAAGCAGGTGACGATTCCTATGCGTGGACGGAAAAATATGTCGGTACAGGAAAAACCACTTATGGCTCAGGCTATTAATTTGGCGGATGAGATTGAAGATGATGAAGAGGAAAAGTTTTTGCAAGCAAACCCAACGGTGGTGCCGATATTAGAAGTCGATGTTGAAGGAGTATTAAGTAAGGATTATTGTGGTGGGCCAAAAGTAGAAGAGCCAGTTCCCGGTGAACAGGTGGCAGGCGCCCAATTACAAAAGATATTTGATCAACGTATGGACATTCCGGTGCAGCAGCAGATGGAACACCAGGAGGAAGAGATAATTACGCGGGCAGAAAGGATGTACGATCAGAAGTATGCAGGTTCTATGCGGGTGAAGGAAGAGGACCTTCAAGAGGTTAATTTAGGAACCGAAACGAAACCCAAGATGGTGCCGATTGGTAAAACATTGGAAGGAAAGTTTAAGGAGGATCTTATTTGCCTGCTTAAAGAGTACGTAGATGTATTTGCTTGGGATTATACTCAGGTAAAAGGCATAGATCCGCAATTGCATCAGCATAGGATTAATTTGAGGGCGGATGCAGTACCTGTGGTGCAACAAAGATTAATTTGAAATCTATATGAAACAAGACATGGTGGACAACCTAGATCTGGAGTCATATGAGGAAGAAGACATTTTATCTTGGCTGCAAGTGGGAAACTCGTTCTCTTGCTATGGAGTTTTTCCAAATGATTCGAGTTGCTTATGAAGACAAAGAGGAGATCTTAGAGGTTGTTGGATTGGGTGAACTAGTGACACAGAATCTACATATGTCTAGACTTCAGAGTACTTTAATAATTTTGGATGGATTTCCTATGCCTTTTGTAGAGGAGTTTATAGCAGAAGTGGTTGAACATACACTGTACAACTTCATGAATGAAGTGAGTGGATATAACCGAATATCCATCTACAAGGAGGATAGGGAGAAGAAAACCTTCATTACTCCTTGGGGCATTTATGTTTATGTCAAGATGCCTTTTGGACTAAGAAATGCCATAGTCACCTTCAACACAACTCTCAACCTTATTTTTTGACCACTGTTTTTGGAGACTTTGCAAACTTTCCTGGATGATTCTTCATCCTTCTCAGGTACTTGCACCAATACTCCTATGGACTACTTAAATGATCATTTGCTTCAATTACAACAGGTCTTTAATAGATGTTGGGAGACAAATCTGGAATTAAACCCTAATAAATGTCACTTCCTAGTGATAGAAGGTACTCTCCTTGGACATGTGGTATCTGCTAAAGGTATGGCCCTTGACCCAGATAATATTGTAGCCATATTGAAGTTACCCGAGCCCAAATAAACAAAAGAAATTCAGAGTTTTTTGGGTTTACTAAAATGTATGTAGATATAGCTAGGCCTATGGCTAGGCTTACAGGTAAGGAAGTCTCCTTCAATTAGGATGAAGAGGAGGAAATGGCTTATGAGACATTGAGATCCAAACTAGGAGTTGCATCAATTCTAGTTACACCAAATTGGTCCAAGATTCTCCATGTCCATGTAGATGCAAGTGCATATGCAATGGGAGTAGTCCTCACTCAACATACACTAAAGAGTACAAGCTCAATCGACCCATCCAGTGTGCGAGTCCAATCTTGACTAAAGCAAACAATTACAATATAATAGAAAGGGAGGCTTTAGCAATGGTATTCCCTATTCATGAGTTCCACTATTACTTGCTAGGGACAAAATTCATTATAATTATGAATCATCAACCACTCAGGTATTTGTTAAACAAGCCATAGCCAGTAGGAAGGGTATGGTGGTGGCTTCTTTTATTTCAAGAGATTGATTCTACAATAGTATATAGTCCAGACAAAGAAAATGTTATGGTTGATCATCTGCCTAGCATTAACGTAAAAGACCAACCAATTGGAGTGGAAGATGAATTTCCAAATGTTGAGTTATATCCTATTAAATCATAAGGATGGTATGAAGACATTAAAGATGTTCTCAGGAGTGGAATGTATCCAGATAAATCCAGTGTTGTGCAAAGGAAGATGATTCTAATTAAAAGCATGCCTTTTATGTTTATTGAAGGAAAGTTATATAGACATGGTAAGGATAATTGTATGCAAAAGTGCATGGAGGAAGAGGAGGCAAGGTAAATCCTTGATAATGCACATGAAGGAGTAGGTGATGGGGACCTCCCTGGCGATCTCATGAGTCATAGAATTCTTGATGTTGGCTTACGGTGGCCTACATTGTTTAGAGATGTAGATGATAGGGCTCAGGCATGTGATGTCTGTCAATCGTGTGGTCCCAAGCTCACAAAGTAGAGACACAATCCTTTGGTTGTCTCCACATCATGGCAACCATTGGAGAAGTGGGGGCTAGATATTATAAGGCCCATCCATCTTGCACTAGGTTGCATTTATTCGATCAAATAATAAAAAAATACCGAATATGTTTGTTTTATTTGTGGTTTTCTGAATAAACACAAAAAAAGGAGACAGATACTTTTTCGATCAAAATGTTTTCGATCGAAATATTTATCGATCGAAAGCGCTTTCGATTGAAGATCGTTTTCTAGCAAAAAAATATATATTTTTACATTCGATCGAAAATCTTATTCCACGCGTGCTTCATTGATGTTCTAGAGAGCTTTAACCCTGCAATTTTTATCAGAGAGCCTCCTTCTCCATCATTGAGGTATTGTTTTAATTTTTATTATTGTTTATTTTATTGTTTTGTTAATTATAACATGCATATTTTATGATTCACATATGCGTTTCTTACATATGCTTGATTTTTATCGGTATAATTTATTTTGTGTCTTTTAATCTAAATTGTATACATGTTCGACTCGCACAAGTGTTTCTTACTTGTATACATCGATGAAAAAAATTTAAAAATAAACCACTACTGTGATTGTCTGACTCGCTACATCGATTCTTACTCTCACAATAGTATAGGATATAGCAATAGACCTATTGAGATTGTTTGAATTGCCACCTCGATTCCTACTCTCTCAATAGTATAGGGAGTGTGTAGGGACTATTCTGATTGTCTAATTCTTTGACTCTTACTCTCACAATAGTACTTAGATTCCGATGACAACACTTAGTGTAGGTCACAAGGTGTATAGAAACTATTGTGATTGCTTGATTCTTTAACTCTTACTATCACAATAGTCACTTAGATTCTAATTAGAACACTTAGTGTAGGTCACAAGGTGTATAGAAACTATTGTGATTGTTTGATTCTTTGACTCTTACTATCACAATAGTTATATACAGTTATGTGACAAAACTCATACATAGTATAGCAAATGTATATGAAATATTAGAAATGTCTGATTCTTTGACTATTACATTCTTAATAGCTACATAGATTCACTTCAAGATTACACTTTCTATTTAATTATAAATCTACTTATTTAACTATGCATATGTCTATCATTTGTGTACATATACTATTGATGTATTTATCTATACACTTATTGATAGTCTCTTTTTTATTTTTGCATAGATGATAGGTAAAATAAACAAGCAAGAGCAAAACGTTTTAGAAGAATTTGTGTGCTGGTACATGTATCAAATGAGAGAAGATGAAATCACTATAGCCATGGACACTTCTAGTTACAAAGATATCATTGCGCAATTATCTAGAACAACATTTATTAATATTGAAGATAATTTGGTAGTGTGTCTGGTGGAGCACAGGTCTTAGATGAGCAAATGTCAAAAGAGCTTACACGTATCTTTGGACAAATCATCAAAGTAGCAGAGTCATTGGTGGTGAATATCACCAGTATGCTCGGATTCATCGATAAAACTAAATTTATTGATTTACATTATCAAACTATGAAGAGAGGAAAGCAATTAAAACTGGACATGATTGAACACCTTGTGAGAGCATAGGTAGATCCAAATACAATATATGCATATGTGAATATGGGAGATCAAACATCAAACAATCTTTGTTTGTTCCCATATTCCTCTATTCTTTTTGAAGATGTAGCTCTTGTGGGGGAAGGACAATATGAAATGATCCATAAAGTCAAGATATCCCACCCGATATTTAGCAATGAAGTATTTGTGGCCAAGCTATTCAAAATACATGGTGCTGACATACACCATAGCAAAAGTTTGTGCCTCATTTTCAAGTTTTGGAATGGTGGTACATTGGACATGTGGCTAGAAAGAATGAAGAAGGAATACCTAAATGTACCACGAAGTAGAGGTGTGAAGGACACAGAAGGAGACATAACAACCATGAAAACAAACAGTTTGGAAGCTGATCAACAACCTATTACAAACAATATCATTTTTACACACTTGTAATATATCCCATAACGATCTCCATCTAGGCAACATCTTGTTGCATTTTGAAGATCAACATGCTTACATCGGATTATGTGATTTTGGTAGAGCGACATATTTACCAACCAAAAAAACTTTTTCGAAGCTACCTAATTTAGAAATATCTACTAGAAATGAGTGGATTTGAAAGTACTGGTGGATTGGACCTGAATGCATATCCACTAGTCCTCCACCTTTTAATAAGAGTCAAGAGATATTTACAGTTTTGATACTCTTGTTACAACTCTTGAGATATATAGATTTCAATAGTTATCCCATTGATAAGAATGGGATTTACAAAGTCAAATATGTTTTAGAATTAGCTTCTGATAAAGATGTATCAAAAAGAGTAGACGCACATGAACTGCTTAGAGTATTCTCGCATCTAACTCGATATGGTTTAAAGATATCCAAGTTAGATGGATTACGACCATATTGAAGTGTAATCATTTGTAATATCGAATTAAATAATGTGGATTTATTTGAATTATGTGGAGTAAATGAAGTGCTATCATTTGAGTTATGTGGATGAGATGTATTGTTATTTTCTTTGATGTGGTCTCAAATGTCAAAGTTTTCCTTTCCAAAACTCTTATGTTTTAATTTAAGGAAAAGTCACTTCTATGAGAAAGTGGGACCCATCACTTAAAAATTCTAGAAAATTTATAAATAGGAGTCCTCTCTCCTCATTTCTCACTTTTGCAACTACACTGAGTGATAGAGAAGTCTGCATTCGCAAGCTATGGCTTCCACCTCTGTACCTACTAAGAGCGCACGCCAGAAGTTTCTAGAATTTTTGGAGAATTTAGATTATAAAGGTCAACATGACCTATATGATCTTCTCTCCAAGGTTCCCGACCTCCATGGAACCGTGCAAATGAATGCCAATGCTTTGGAGGAGCTATTTCAATATATGCAAGTTCATATATTGCGTTTCTCCATCAAACTACCACCATATGATGGAACACGGGTTCCATGTGACCTTATTACCTACATTCACAAAGGTGATGTGGCATTTACAAAACGATTGAAACGGTTCCAGGTAATTGCAGAGGACGCAGGGCAACTTCTTGATGAGATTGTGCCACTTATAAGGAGATTGAATAGGAAATGCAAGATCGGTGCAAAATATCTATCATTCATTGCTGCCACAATTTTCTTTGTGAATGAGGAACCAAAACCAATTCCTCATGAGATCCCTCATCTTCTTACATGAGGTTTTGTTGATGATAAAAAGGAACCACCTCAAGAACCCTTGAATCTCCTATTAGAGAGAGAAGCTATTGAGAAAACTAATCTTCTTGGTGTGGATGATAAGTTGAAAGAAGGACCTAAGCCATCCACCTCTTCGGAGCCAGAAGCGACTATTCAAGAGGTGGAGATTGAAACTTTTTCAGTGGTTCTTGTCGAGGGACAAGAATATTTGTTTTTACATGATGTAGAGAAGGCATTCGGGCTATGGCTCGATGAATGCCTAAGTTTGTTTTGTACTTTGTCAGAGTGTCCTTTGGATAGTACCTCTGACTTGTTGGAGAAAAAGTGTTTTCCATTTGGTGACTCAGTGGCTGACACAATAAAATTGGTTTGCAATGACATACTTACAAGTGAACATCAACATAACACAGAAGAACAATTTAGTAATGCACAAGAAAGGATATTGGAATCAGAGGTTCCCGCCTCAACAGTAATCGAGCAGAGTGGGATGTCCCACTCCAGCATTAATTTACATCTTCAAGAGAGAGGAGAGGAAGAAGATAGAGTTCAAGATGTAAGTATCTTCAATTCATGTCATTCATTCTTACGATCACATGCAGCTACTAATCATAAAACTTTGTGTAGGAGGTGATTGAAGTCAACAAGTTTGCAGCAAGGAGTGGAGGTGATTGAGTGGCTCGTGGAGGTCATCCCTTGCAAACTACATTAGGAAACTTCCCAAAGAACATTTTGCAATTATCCATAAAGAGTTCAGTCCTTAGGGTCACTTCATGACATGCTGTCTAAAGGCCTTAAGTAAATTTCTTTGTTTATCAACCATTACGCAGGGGAGTAATTGAATCTTTTTAGTTAAGAAATCCCTTGTAACTACAACCTTAGGTTCCAACTTCTGTGGAAAGGTCTTAGGTCAAATAGGTATATCTCTGGGTCTAGGAGTTAGAAATGTTGATGAAATAGCAACCTCAATTTTGACTTACACCCTACCCATGGCTTTGGAGTGTTGAAAGAGACTCATTGAGAAACTGAAAGCCAATTGATGTAAACAATTGAATTAATATCAGATTTTCACTTTGCTTTATTTACAAATGTCTGAAGTCTTTCTTTTTGAGTATATTATGTGAAATTCTTTTGGACCTGCATGTAATTTATTGAGCATGACGTCACTCCTCATGAATTAATGGACTACTCCTTTCTTGCAAGTGTAAGGTGGACTACTTTTGACGTCCCTATACCTTGCACTATGAATTTCTAAATACATACATGAAAAACATAGCTTTGAGACATATGAGCACACCATTTTGAAACTTTAAAAATTTTCACTCTTGAAAACATGCATTTAGTGTAGTTGAACTCTCTGGTAAGGTCATCTAAGGCATTGGGAGACCAAAGAAAGCCCTGCCACAAAAACGCAGGAGAATGGCATGCAAAACCTTTGCAGGGCTTTCTCCCGCATTTTTGTTGCAGGGCTTCTTTTGCTCTCCCAATGCCCTAGATGACCTTAGTAGAGAGTACAACTATAGTAAATGCATGTTTTCAAGAATGAAAATTTTCTAGGTTTCAAAATGGTGTGCTCATATGTCCCACAGCTATATGTATTTAGAAATTCATAGTGCAAGGTATAGGGAGGTCAAAAGTAGTCCACCTTACAAATTAGGCTTCATAAGATTACCTTGGTATACAAGATCCAAACACTCATTGCAAGCCTAAACGCTCATCCAAATTGACCATACAATCAAAAAAATTCATCGAAGGCCCAATTAGGCCCAACCACAGAAACGCGGGAGAAGGCATTCCAAATGCTTTGGAATAGCTTCTCCCACATTTTTGTGGCTAGCCTTGGTTTTAGCATTTAATCAATATACAATGACCAACTTGACAAGATAAGAAAAGAATCACTGATATATGAGAGATTATCAGAAGAAAACACATGGAAATGTATAATGACTGCTCATGTTTCATTCTAAATAATGATATTATAAAGAGAATGGAGGAGAAGTGCTCATGTTTCATTGAAAATGGCATAATTTACAAAAATCTTTTGTCTGTAGAGATCAATTACAATACTTAGCTACAATCACCCCTAATTCTCCTAGCTAATTGTATGTCCTTCGGTTGTATAGTGACTCACTTAGCATGGATGGCACACAGGTTGGAATCCTCGGGCATTGATATCAAATATGCTTCAACTGCCTCTTGTAAAGCTTCCAAAGTTAGAGCTTGGATCCTTAACCCTGCACAATACCTTTGCAACTCTTCTTTAACCACCCTTGCAAAGGGTCTTCTAGGTATCAAAAGCTCTGCTGTCTTTTGATAGTGCCTTATCTCTGCAAATGCCTTCGTATATCTTCTTCTTCGTTGTGGTGCTCTAGCTTGTGGTGGTGGTGGTCTTCATTGGACATTTTCCTGTGGTCTTGGTTGGGGTGGTCTACGATGGGGTTGAAAGACTTTCTTCTTACATTGCACGCATCTTGAGTGTTCATGATGTTGTTGCTGGCTTTGCCCCCTCTCTTGATCATTTGGTATGGCACCTTGATTTGTTGGTAGAGTCTTTCCCGCTACAGTAACCCTATGATTTGCACGTATTTCTTGGTTAAACCATGGTGGCCTTGTTTGACTCTCCTCACTTGATTCTGAATGTTGTTGAGACACATCCTCATGAGATTCATCAGAATCGTCATAAAAAACTACCTTTTTGTGAGCACGCTCCTTCACCCTTGTCTTTGTTGGTCTCTTTGGTGATGGAGGCTCATCATATGATGATGGTGGTGATTGGGGTTGATTTACGGCCTCTTCCCTGGATTGCCCATGTGCCACTTCTTCATGCAATTGTTCACTCCCAAAGGTATGATCACCACCTGTTTCCCGATGGGATACAAAGCGTGCGACACTACATGGCCTTTTGTGGTGATTCATCCATGGTGGCTTCTGAGTGCCTTGCACATAGCTAGGAAAGTTAATGGGATCCTTCCTTGCAGTTTGCTTTGTTCGTGCCATCCTCTATAGTGCTAGAATGTTGAAATGAGACAATGAGTCTCCTTTTATAATGTTTCATTTAAAAGGTTCTGTTCACATCTGAATGGACAAAAAATAGTTAAAAAATAAAAAACTACCTTAAAAAATTGCAAACAAGAGATTACTGTGTAGCAAACCTTATGAATTATTTAGAAAATGCCATGAATGTTTTAAATGACTTCACTTCCATGATGAACCTTGTCGTGTTCTTGTAGCCTGCCATTGAGCATGACGTAAAGGTCCCAATGATGACTTCCATTTTTCACTAGCTAAGTTGTGTTGATTAATTCTTGAAAATTTTGCAACTTTCGACTCCTTGGCTCGTTCCATTGCATATGTCCTTGATTATGTAGTATGATAAAACCAATTAAACATCTCTTCCATATAGTTTGATTGCATTGCACCACCACCATGTCATGTGTTCTTGAAGTAAACACCTGTAGCCTTGTAACGTGACTTCTCCATTCCTTGTGTACAAAAAATCTCCAACGAACCATATCGATGCATAAAAAATGCTCCATGTGCAAATAAAATATGCTGAAATGATATAAGTACATATAACACACTCTTATCAACAAGAAAATTGAAAAAATAAGAAAACTTACAATGTAATATGTAATATTGCTCTCTCGCCAAGATAGGATGAAACACTTTGCAAACTCCATTAATGTATCTTGAAACAACTGACGGTCATTTTTGTTGGAGCTATTAAGACTCATTAAGCCTACCAACTTATCTAAGCATGACCAAACCTTCTTTTGCCTATTACTAAGGTCAATTTGAGAATCATTATCAGTGGTGATCATGCACAAGTCCTTCCATAGCTCCGCACATTCATTTTTGTTAGGGTTGATACCTCTTCTGAAAAGTTTTCTTGCCTTCTTCCCTGCCATTGACATTTGTTGCAAACTATTTTGTGATTCACCAGGTTTTTTGACAACTAGAGTTACATTACCACCATGACAACCAATCGAATTAAGCAACTCTTCCAATTTTTTGATGGCTTGTACAAATTTATCAATTGGCTTCATGGAAAATGCATATTCTATGTGGAGCTTCAATAATCTATCAAATATTCTCATGAAGGCATGCAATGTGCAAAAGTGAACATTAACTAATGGAAATGGAATAATGGGATTCCAATCTTTATCTAATGTGTCACGGTTAGGTATTTCTAAGATTCGACACCTTAACAAAGGTCTATCCCATTCTGTGGAAGTAGGTTCATCTATGTATTCATCTAAGCTAGATAGTCTTTTGTTGTCCCTTTGTAACTTTATAGCCTCGTGTACAAAATGGACATGGATAAAGAGCAGATGCACCTTGCTTGGAACCTAACATGCATTTGATAGTTTTTAAATCCCCACCCAAGTACCAGTCTATCTCAAAATCACCTAAGTTTTCTATGTTGAGCTTTGCACCATGAATTTGAGAAACTATTACCTTAGTGATCCATGGGGTCCTACTAAAAATCCATGAAAGAACATCATTGGATTCTTTAGGTACTTCAATAGCACCTAACCACCATATATCTTTCTCGGATTGAACACTATATGTAGAGTTAGAGCTAGAGTTACTTCAGCAGATATGGCATTTTTCATAGCTTCATTCATGAGTGTCAAACTCAATCTCTCCATTCGTCATCCCTTTATGATCTGGCATTCATCTAGCTTCAATATAAACTTTAATTTGGTATTACAATCTGAATAAATTACCAAAATTTTTATAACATCAAAATACAATGTATATCAAGGTAACAATAGTGGACATACCTGGTATAGTAGATTTGTAAAATCAAACCATTGCATGTTGAAGCCTCTCCAAATCCACGAATATGTTGTTGTACTTTGTGTAAGGAAATCCATTTCCAGCTGCGCTTTTCAACTCTTTTTTGGATGTAGATAAATGATAAATGGACATAGGCATAATATCCTCTATATATAAGTAGTTTCCAAGAATACTAGCTATATCTTCATTGGACATTGACTTCTTAAGCAATACCTTGTAAGGGGATGGAAACATATTCTGCAAAATACCTTCTCTTTGTAATGAATGCTTCAAAAGATTGTACAATGCATTGTATCCTTTAGTACTAATTCCTGCTTCATCACATACCATCTACACGTCTCTAGGAGTGATAATATCTTGTTAATTTTTTTGTGAAATCTTTAATCACTTGCTTCTTGATAAGGTTTCCTATTCGTGACATCAAAATACTAACCACCTGCTTGTTGGTCAAACAAGAATTTAATAACTTGATTTGATCCTCTGTTGCTGATGAAGCACTAACATCTTCAATGAATGACCTACATCACATATATATATATATATATATATATATATATATATATATATATATATATATATATATATATATATATATATATATATATATATATATATATATATATATATATATATATATATATATATATATATATATATATATATATATATATATATATATATATATATATATATATAAACGTCTTCCAAAAAGAGAAACAAATACAAGCCAAACCTTATCGCAAAAACTCGTTGTTTGCGTGCTCCACCACCAATTGAAAGAGAGTCAAAGGATGTTAATGATCATCTCCTACATCGCATCCCAAGTGGAGTCTCTCTCAAGTGTTGGACAGTGGCTTTTAATTTCTCAATTATTCTCTCCTTTTCTTTGATATGCTTTTCAAGTTTTGCAAGCTTTTCTTGTAAAGATATGATTGTGCTTTCTAAAGTGACCAATCTTGTATGATTTAGTTGATATTGTTGAATCCAATACTTAGTAATGACAGTTGAATGTGTAGATAATCGTTGACAATAACCTAAGAGCCCAGCTTTACCGGCACCGATGAACTGAAGTAAAGTTGAGAGGTTATGGAATGTTGGATGGTAAGAAGACATTGGATCAGGAGGGTATAATGAACCATGAGTCCAAAGATCAATATTCTTTTCTCTAGCTTCACAACGCTCATTTTGAGAGTTCACATCATTGTTGCACTGTGTATTTGGAGCAAACTCTCTGGGCACACGAACATGGATACTTGTTGATGCTTGGGCATGAGGACGTCGTAATGTGAGGTTTGTAATAGGTGTCAACACCATCTTTTCCAACGATTAGACAATACTGAGAAAGAGACCAGAAATTTGTTTGGAAGATATGCTAGAGCATGATTTTCTCAGGAACATTTTGTTTTCTTGGATGTGGATGGGTCACAGTGTGTTTTTCCACTGAGAATAGCCAAAAATGATGAAATTTTGAAAAAGTCATTTTTTGGGAGAAGAATAGTTACGGATTTTATGATATGGCACTCTACTTTTGGAGGGATTTTAAAATATTACTTTTTCAAAAGGAAAAGTAAAAACTAAACTAAAAAAATTCACTTTTGACATATATATTAAAAAATGAGGCCTTTCAAGTAAATAAACACTGAAATTGAGACTTTGAAAAAAAACAATCATTTTTTTATTCCCATACATGCTCGAGTTTCATGATGTGGAAAGTAGATTCCCTTTCTCTCTCTCTAATAGAAGAGAGAGAGGAGCCTAGTAAGCCTTAAAAAAAGCTTACTCCAGCCTACTAAAAAGTGCCCTATTAAATGCACTTTGTCCCCTTAAATAACAACAAATTTAGGCTTAATCCCTAAAAATTAGGGATCCTTACAAGGCCCATGCAGGGTTCACCTTTTTTCCTAATGAGTTATTGATTGTTATGTTCTAACAAGTTTTCATTGTCTTCCATTAGTTTTGCACTAATCTTGTTTACTAATTCTTCTTTCAATCGTAGCATGTTGTCTCTTTTCTTGCTGTAGTTCTTCTCCTCATTAGCTCATCTATGTTTGTTGCTCATTCTTTGCTTGTCGTAAAACTTTGGTGTCACCCATGATCAAGGTTTTTGTTTTCTTCAAGCTCTTTAATTCTTGTTGTAAATCCTATAGTTTCTCATGTCTCCATTCTCTACTTGGCTCAAAATACAGTCACGCATTGTTTTTTAAATAACTTCTAATAGGTTGCTTTGCTTCCTAATCAGTTACCTCTAAAAGCTCTCTGGTCAATTTTAACCAAAGAAGGAGCACTGAGTAAAAATCTAGAGCATATATCTCCAAAATAGAAAGTTTTTTCAAGTTGACAATTAATCAAACTTGTCTGTTTTGATTCATTTGTTTGTGAGTGATCTTTAAAAGTACATAAGGTATCTAATACATCAAGTTGCAAGTTAAAAGGGCTCACTACATATCCCTATAGCCAACATAGCTCATGTAGTGCAAAGTTTCAGCTGCACCACTCCATCTTCACCACTTACAATCCATCTCTTCACAATTCCTAGAACCAAGGTTCTAGAATCCTCATATTTGCTACCATGATAGGGACTCATTCTAGCATCGATTGAGCAACCTTTTTGATTTTCTTGCATAAGGCTAACCTTTCCCTTTCTAGGTATCCTCTATGGTAGCAAAGTTTATGGACCAGCTCTAAGCTAGTCCATGTGGCTATTCTTGTTTGATATGCCTTTGAGAACATCTATAAGTCTTCACGCATAATCGCTCTTGGTTTTACATGTGCTTTCTCCTAGGTTCATCTAGAATCACCCTCCCTTGAGCCAATTATTGCACATGATTTTAAAGAGATTCAATAAGCATTTGTTTCTTCTCTTTTTCTTTTTGCAAGTTCTCTTGTAAGCCCATCACTTTTGTTTCCATTTCTTCTTAAGATTCTCTTTGCTAGCTTTCCAAGATTAATCTCTATTTCCCAATGGTCTTTTACACTTTTTAATAGTATTTCCTATGATTCTAGTGCTTTTCTCTTCTTCTTGTGAGAGGGAATGAAAATCAAAAACTCCATCTCTACATCTCTATGTTGCACTTGAGCTCTAGTCACCCAGGTTGCACTATTTCTTATTGGATAATCTAGGTATTCATGAATAATCACGGATTTTACGATGGATCCTTATTATTTGACAAAATTATTCGATGCCACATCAGCTTATTTAGATGAGTCAAAATTGTTTTTATATGGTAATTATGATGTTTTTGGATTAAAAAAAATTGATAAGCTTCTTGATCAAAAGTATATTGAATAAAATAGTGCCCTTTATATGTAATATCACAAGAATTACCTTGTTTTCTATGAACTGAAAGTGTCATATGAAAAGCAAGGTAGAATATATTTTAGAAAAAAATAATATTTCATCATTATAAAAATAAAAAACTATAGACTTTAGAGTCGAATATTTAGAAATTTATAGAACAAGTAAAAGTAATAATAAATATATAGCATTTTCTAGGTTATCTAGAATTAGTTATTCAAATTGAAAAATTATAGCATCACATTAACTTTATATTTGAAATTAATAATTAAGAATTGAATAATTTTAGGATTTTTGTAGTTTAAATACTATTATGATTATCTAAATCATAAATTGATTATTGCTTCACAATAGTTTTGGGATGTTTTAGCACTAGGTATATGCGATTGGATTTCCATGTGTATGAATGTGTGTTTCGGATTCTGATTTGAAAACTAATTTGATTTTTTGGATCAACATTGATTCTTACTTCACAATATTATGTATATGTGTATGTGAGTGTATAATTGTGAGTTAACAACTATTGTGATTGTCTGACTATACGTTGATTGTTACTTCACAATAGTAAGTGTATGTGTATGTGTGTATGCATGTGTGTATGGGTGTGTTGATTGTGAGTTAAAAATATATCTTAATTATTGTGATTGTCTGATCCAACATTGATTCTTACTTCTTAATAGGATGTGTATGAGTATGTGTGTATGCATGTGTGTATTCTTAGAAAAAAAATATGTTATGATTGTCTGAGTTAGCATTGACTCTTACTTCAGAATAGTAATGTGCATACGTTTGTGTATGATTGTGAGTAGAAAACGTTTTAACTGCCTGACTCAACATTGATTTTGACTTCAAAATAGTATGTGTATGTGTGTTTATGTGTATGACCTTGAAACTATTGTGATTGATTGACTCAACATTGATTCTTACTTCACAATACTATGTGTATATGTGTGTGTATGATTGTGATCTAAAAACTATTGTGATTGTCTGACTCAACATTGATTTTTACTTCAAAATAGTATGTGTACGTGTATGTTGTATGCATGTGTGTGAATGTGTGTGTATGATTGTGAGAAAAAAAACATTGTGATTGTTTGACTTAGCATTGATTCTTACTTCACAATAATATGTATATGTGTATGTTTGTATGCATGTGTGTATGGTATGTATGATTGTGAGTTAACTACTATTGTGATTTTCTAACTCAACATTGATTCTTACTTCGAAATGGTATGTGTATGTGTGTGTATGTGTATGATTTTAAAGCTATTGTAAATGTCTGACTCAACATTGATTCATATGTCACAATACTATGTGTACCTGTGTGTTTTTATGTATGTAAATGATTGTGATTTAAAAACTATTGTGATTATCTGAGTGAAGAATGATTTTAACTTCACAATAGTACATGTATGTATGTATATGTATGATTGTGATCAAAGAACTATTGTGATTTTTTGATTGAGCATTGATCTTAATTCACAATAATATGTCTATTTGTATGTTTATGTGTAGGTTTATGTGTATGAATGTGTGTATACATGTGTGTATGATTGTGTTTTAAAAACTATTATGATTATTGGATTCAACATCGATCCTTACTTCACAATAGTATGTGCATATGTGTATTTGTGTACGCATGTGTCTATATGTGTGTATGATTGTGAATTAAAAACAATTGTGATTTTCATTCCCAACATTGATTCTTAGTTCACAATACTATGTGCATGTTTTTGTATGTATGTGTATGAATTAAAACTATTGTGATTTTCTAACTCAACATTGATTCTTAACCCACAATAGTGTGTGTAGTTTTGTATGTATGATTGTGATTTAAAATCTATTGTGATTGTTTGATTTAGAAAATTGATATATTGTCATTTTCAAACTTATAACATTGATTTTTGCTTCACAATAGTACGTGTATATATGAATAGAGTAATGGATATATGAATTTAATAAATAGATATAGAGAGGTAGAAATATACATAGGTAGATACATAAATACATAGATAAATAAAGAACTTTAAGCGGTAGATTTAGAATAGTTTCTATACATTTAATGATACACATTTTGTGGATACTTTTAAATTTCTCACTTGACATTCTAAATCATCAATTCGCCTCTATTGAGCTATAATTCTAGATTTCTAGAGAAATTGTTCTTTGCAAATCTAGAGCTGCTAACCCTTCATTATATGACACTAATCTATGTGATGATAAATCATGAATAAGATTGCATTCTTCATGTGGAAAAATATATGGCTTGTTTCAAGGAAGAGGACCTTCATGTCTTTTATTATGAAATTATGTTCAATATGTTGAGAATGACCCAAAGCTATACCTGCATTCTTCTAGTCTTTTTCCCAACCCACATGTTGGTGAAGGATATAATGTAAGAAAACGTTTCGAATGAAATATAGTGGTGTTTGTTTGTTTTTTGGTAAAGATTGCTCACCTTGACCAAACAAAGCATTGAAGTAATACTTTTGCTAATCCTTTGTGTTGTAATTTTGATAGTTTTAATGATGATCTCTCTTTTGCCCTCCCTATAACGTGAAAGAGGACATCATGAACAAAGTGATTTGGGCATAGTTTTCTAACTTGTTTTATATATAAGGGTTCTCCTTCTAAACCCTTTGGTTCTAAATCTTCTTGAAATAGAAATGATAACCCTTATTGAGTAAATTGTGCATTGTGTTCATCTAACATTTAAATTAAAATTGAATCCCAATCATTCACAAAATTCATTCCACACCATTCAATTCAATCCACATCAGTACGTAGAGAATAGATAGATATGTAGATAAATAGATAGATACATAAGTATATAAGAAGATAGATAGAAAGATTGAATGATTTATATTTAAATAGATCTATAGATAGATGCATGGTTATTATATATACATAAATGGCTTGATTGATAGATATAGATAGCTACATAGATAGCTAGCTAGATTGATTGATTGATATAAATGTAGATATATAAATAGATGGATATTATACAGATAGATATATAGGTAGATAGATAGGTAGATAGTCATATCGACAAATATACAAGTAGGTAGATAATCATATGGACAAATGTAATTAGCATCATCCACATTGTAAGCAACAGAATCCACATCATAAAATCTAATTTAAATCCATATCATATCACTAAGAAACTTAATTTTTGAAATCCATATCATCACTTCACATTAAAATGCACATGATCGTTTCTCATATCGTCAAACACTTCAAGTTAAAGTATCAATTGTATAACATTAATTGAATTCCCTAGAATGATAAAAAATGATGTTTCATTAATAAATATATTTCATTACATAAATCCACTTGAAAATGGTCTGAAGCCATCACTCTCAGATATTCTCAAACCATATTGAGTGAGCTTTGAAATTAAAATATTTTGCTTGCTTGAAGCTATGTCAACATTCATGTCTTTGATCCCTCTACTACATGGCACATTTAAGGATTCCTTTTTCATCTTTTTGAGCCACATGTCAATGGTACCACCATTCCAAAGTTTCAAAATCATACATGGGCTTTTTATGTAGTTTCGTCCAAAAGTTAGTTGGGTGATGATCCCACTTTGGGCAATGGACAATACTCTGGCTTCATGATAACTAAATTCTCGGTTATTTGCATGTCATCACCATGTGGTTTGAATATTTTGGCCATAAATATCTCATTACAAAACCTCGGATGGCATATCTTAACTTTATGGATATTCCATATTGTTATTCTTCTATAAGGATTGCATCTTTGAAGTGAATATTTGAATATGGGAACAAGCGTAAATTATTTGATGTCTAATCTCCCATATTCACACACATATCTATGAATGATTGTGAAGACTCTACTATCAATTGTCTTTTTACTTATTCAGTTGTATGTGATCTTGATTGTTTTGCTCTCTTCATTGTTTGATATTGCTAATCAACAAACTTTCTCTAAAAATCTTGATATTGTGGTGATATCTAATGCCAAAAATTTGCAACTTCAACTATCTTTCCAGATACATAAGCAATTCTTTGCTCATCTACTCATCTAATAATTTTGCTCCTCTTAATACTCCTTGAAATTTATTTTTGATATTAATAAAGTTTGTTTTACATAACTATGTTGGGTGTGTGTAGGAGTGCAAGAGACACACAAGAACCACACACAATGACCACAAATGCAGCGAGACACATGGAGAAGACGGATGGCTAGGATAGCTCTCTCTATTGATGATGATCAAAACTAAAGTAAGAGTTGGATAATATCCCTAAGTACAAAATACCACCACATATGGGTGAATCATGTATGCAGTAACATGTGTAAAAGAGCTACTCAAAGAAAACATAAATATGACAAACCCCCCTAAAACAAATGATGTGAACACATATAGGGAGTGACAAATCAGCCCCCACTAGGAAATAAGCCTAAATCTTTGCCAAAAGCTTCAAACTTTTTATGTGAAAGAGCTTTGGTGAATATGTGTGCCACATTATCTTGTGGAGGTACATATATCAAATCAATATCTCTTCCATAAGGGTGATTTCTCACATAGTTATAATGCACCTCAATATGTTTGGTCCATGCATGAAACATTGGGTTTTGTGCAAAAGCCAATGCACTCTGACTATCAATGAGAATATGTGTAGCAACATCAATCTCCATGCAAAGATCCATCAATAGGTGTCTCAACCATATACACTCCACTGTAGCTGTGAAGTCTACCCTATACTCAGCTTCACAACTAGATGTTGCCATTGTAGGTTGCTTCTTACTGAACCAAGATGTGCATGAGTCTCCAAGGAAGAAGCAATTACCACTAGTGGACACGCGAGTATCATAACAACCAACCCAATCACTATCTACAAAAAGCATGCAATCATAGCTACATATATATGCCATAAGAGAGACCTAAACTCAAAGTTCCTTTGAGATATCTAAACACATGTTTCACTTCTTGCCAATGCTTAGTTCCAAGGCTATGCATGAATCACCTCAACTAGGAAACGTCATACCATATATCTAGCCTTGTGTTGCATGCATATATAAGACATCCCATAGTTTGTTGATAAAGAGAAGTGTCAAATGCATCATTGGATTCCTCAACTGAGAACCTCAATCCCGTGTCCACTACTGTGGAAACTGGCTTGCAATCCTCAAAGTCAAAACATTGAAGTAGTTTTTCAACATACTTTTTTTGATGCATAACAATTCATCCTCAACGGATACAAACTAGATGCCAAGATAGTAACTCAAAAGATCAAGATAAGTGACATCAAAAGTATGTTGCAAATCAACATAAGAATGTCATGTTTTGCATCACATGATCATTCAAGAGTTGTCATCAACATAAATAACAAGCAAAGTAAGATCAACCCCATCTTTCGGTACATAGATTGTGCTTTCAATTGGACTAAATGTGAAGCCAAGAACAATTAGTGCTTATGGATTTTGTCATACCATGCATGTGGAGCTTTCTTGAGACCATACAAGGATTTATGCAAGCAACAAATCATATGCTCTTGCCCTTTCATAGCAAATGTGGGAGGTTCCTTCACATAAACCTCTTCTTGAAAATAACCATTAAAGAAAGTTGTTTTAATGTACAACTAATTACTTTCTACCCTCGTTGGGTAGCCAATGGAACCATATTACAAATGTTAGTCATGTGTGGTATACAATTTTCCTCATAGTCAATGGGATATTGTTGTGCATATCCTTTGGCAACCAATGTAGCTTTGTAGCTACATTGGTTGTAGCGATCAATGCTACCATTTGACTTTCTTTTAATCTTGTAAACCCACTTTGTACCAATGGGATTTTTCCCTTTTGGTAATGCACATAACTCCCAAGTACCATTCCTATGTATTGAATCCATTTGTAATTGCATAGAACTCATCCAAAGTAGATCATCACATGCATCTACAAAAGTAAGTGGCTTCTCATTACATGCTATTGCAATAAGAGAAAAATCGACAAAATTACTTGGTGCATGGTGAGGGCTTGATCTTGTTCTACCAAGTAAAGGTGCACACAATTTGTTGTCCTACCAAGTTTTTTTCAACCACTTTGGCATATTTTGTGCACTCTTGATAGACATGCATCATTATGTAATACATCATCAATTGTCACAAATGTTCAACCATATGTGGCTCCAAATTTACACCAATTTCGAATATTTTGGCTGATCTACATAGCCATAGTCAAAGTGCACCACTTTGAGCCTTAGTTGGCTAATCTACATAGCCATAGTCAAAAGCACCACTTTGGAATAAAGACATGAGTGTATCGAACACATCTTGTGAGCTAACTGTTGGCTATTCTTACATTCAAGTAGAGGGAAAACTGAATTTTTAGCAAATACCACATCTTGACTCACAATAATTGTCTTTGTCAATGGATGGTACAAATGATATCCCATACTTTCAACACTTTAACCAAAACATATACATTTATTTGCCTTGTCATCAAGTTTCTAACATTTTTTGTGATGGCACAAGAGCATATGCCAAACAAGCAAACACACGCATATGACTAACCATAGGTTTATGTCCATTCCAAGCCTCCTAAGGGGTGATGGCTATCAATGCTTTTGTAGTGAAAATATTCAACATAATCTGCACACATGAACACGTCCATCCAAAACTTTTCACGAAGGTGCTTTCCTTTAACCATACATCGTGCCATTTCAAGGAGTGTTCTATTTTTATGCTTGGCAAAACCATTTTCTGAAGTGTATATGGCACCATACACTCATGTGAAATTCCTCTTTCACAAAGAAAAGCTATAAACTCATGTGAAATGTGCATAGAGTCAAAAGCTTGTTTGAAGAAAAAATTTTCATCCATAGGTAAAAATGCTTTGAAGCAAAAAAATACCTCATTCCTTGCTTTCATAGGATACACCCATGTATGGCCAATAGCATCATCAATGAAGGTTTCAAAATATACATGCTTCCCAAAAGATAGAGTCTTGAGGGTACCACATACATCACTATGAAAAAGTTGCGATTCTCTTGTAGTGTGTGTATGAACATCTTTTGGAAAAGAAGCATGATGCATTTTTCCAAGAATGCAACCTTTACATGCATGCTTTTCAATGGACCCATGTGCTAGAAAACTAAAACAATGTCCTTCTTTGGCAAGAAAAACAGACTAATTAAGTTGAAGTGACCAAAACGAGCATCTCAAAGCTCCATTTGAGCCATGGAAGAAGTATGAGCAACCATGACATTTGAGGCAGCTGTTTGTTGTTACCCTTTGGAGTTGTCCTCTCCAATCATTTTAGCATAAAGAATCAACAATACATCTTACATTTGTCAATCCGGGAAGTATACAAAGACCACAGCCCCTTCTAGATGATGGAATCCAAAAACTAAGAGGAAAGTGACTGGATTTCTATGAAATGATGAAGATGAAGAGAAATTTCTAGGGTTTGGATTATCTTGAGCTAATCAATAGTAGTTTTGATGATCTTGGTGTCTAAAGTGTGTTATTTTCTCAGCAGAACACAATTATGAAGTCAAATCTAAAAAGTGATACCTGTAACCTTCAGACGAGATAATCGCGATTCTGTGAAAACTAACGATTTCCATCTCCAACTCTATTCTTCAGCAATTTCTCACTCAACACATCAAGAATCACCTCTCTTCATACTCATTCATCAGAAATACACAATAGAAGCTTGCAAATTCCATGGATACACATAGAATAGACTCAACAAATCAGAGAAATTGTCATGAAAGAAAGAAAGACAATTTTCTGCAAGAGACTCTTCTCATTACTTGGATAGCACAAAATACAATTAACCAACCCCCTCATAATGGAGGAAATTATCTTTTATACATTTTCAAGTGTCCCTTTTCACACTTGAATTTTGGTCCTTTTCCTTTCTAGTCTAAAAATATGCTATCTAAGAGTTTCCAAAAATTCTAGAAAAATTACATATGATTCTAATTTACATAAGGAAGACTCTTCCTCATTTGTACATCATTTGCATAAATATTTCTTCAATTTTTTATCATTTTACAAATATTCCTCTTCAAAAAAATACTTCCTCTAACATTCTTCCCCTCCTAGACCTCTTGACTCTTGACAAAAGATATTCTTGCTGATATTCAATGAATGCTTCCTTTACTTCTTCTTTCTCTGATATACTTGTGAAAATAATTCATGACTTTTCCTTTCTATTATGTTCAAGTTATTCAACATTTCAAATAATGCTTTTCTCCATTGCACAGCAGCCTCTGGTTTATCTATTACATCTTTCTTCAGATATTCTGTGTATGCAGCTTCATAGGCAGTGAGTCAAGACTTTGTTACTACTCATAAATTTCCAAATATTTCTTATTCTCTTTGAAAGAATACATAATCAAATGCATCCTCAAAAATCTGAAGAAAATGACTACCCAAAAATATTGCTCTACTATAATAAGCCATTAAACATATCCGTCTGGGGTTTCACTAAGATCAAATAATAAAGCATCGGATGGTGAATTAAAACCAATGTAATTGAGAATTCTGACATCTGTATCTGTAAAAGTCTCTATACATGCCAGTATAAGTCTCATTACTCTGATCAGTAAAATACAAGCTGGATCATTGACATCTTTGTATGTAGATATGACAGACTCTGCTGTGTCAACCATATATCTCTTTGTTGGCCATGTTCCTGCCTTTGGTCCTGCTATCTTTGGAAAATTCAGCCATTTTGATGGAATCTGTCCCTCCTTCCTTCTTTCCCAAAAGACTATCCAATCCCTTCTCCTTGCTACTGGACAATAAGCTGGATTGATTTTTAATTGTATTGGTGCTTCTTTCCATATTTTTCTGCACTCTTTATTAGTGTCCAACCACCTGTTTCTCTATTTAGGATTGGCTTTTTCAAATAATTCCTTTGTCACATTGATGTCTTCTTCATATTCTAAATACTTGTTTGGAGGTAATCCCACCCTTGCCAACTGATAGTTTTTAATACTTTCAATAATCATGCAAAAGGGTATACCTAGGCCATCTGCTGCCCAATGGTGTTGATCAGGATTTATCCCTTTGTTCAAGGCAAAGTTAACAATTTGTTCCTCATATTCATCATACATTTTTCTAATGAATACCATCTCTACTGCTGCTTTGTTTTCTTGTTCATCACCATGTTGGGTTCTGTTATCATCTCCCCCTTCATAGTCTTTTGCTTGTGTAGTCTCTACCTGTTCTTCAACCTGGGTTTGTGGATTTTCCAATTTTTTATGTAGCTCTTCTATCATCAACATTAAGCTTTTATTTTGAGATGTCCACAACTGCTTTTCTGACTTCCACTCACTTCTTTCTTTTTCTAGACTCAACTACCAATCACTTCTTTCTTTTTCTATATCCATATGTAACTTATTATATCCCCTCATAGAAGTAGCAGCATGTGTACTGGTTTGTTTTTCCAACTCTTTAGCTTCCTTTAATTCTGTTTGCAATCTCATAATTTCTTTATTTAATTCTTCCCTCTCATCCTGTGTCACCTGTACAATCTTGCTTTCTTCCTTCAATTGGCCTTCTTCCATTAATAACTTGTTTATTTCCTCATTTGCTTTGACCATAATTTGATATGAACTCTGCAAGGTTCTGTATCTCCCTTCAATTTTCTTCAACTCCATCTCCATTTTACTGCTATGCTCTGTCTGTTTTGCACACTTCTCTTCAAGATATTGGATCTTGTTTTGTTGTTGAACCTCCAATTCTTCCAAGGAAATTATTCTGTGTGTCAATTCCTCATTTCTCTCCTGTACAATCCTCAACTGTTCTACTAACTGTTTCTTTTCTTTCTTTTGCTCATTAATGATTCTACAACCTTTTACAAACTCAGATTCAGCTACGATGCCTGATACGATCATGTTTCTACTTGATGATTTGAACTGTTCTATATTGCTCATAATAGCTTTGCAAGCAGATCTTATATCCTTGGGTATCCTTTCCAACCCAGCTTCTAATTCCATTTGTCTTACTTCCATCTGCTTTTCTTTTCTGTAGTCATTCTCTTCCTCATCTTCTTCCTCATACTCTAATATCTGATCCTCCTTTTTCTCATGTCCTGATGTGTCTTTAATTGTCTCTATTTCTTCTGCCTTCTTTTTCTCCATTCCTTATTGTTCTTCTTCAAGGATATGTCCTTCTTTTTCCTGTGCTTCCTTTTCTTGAATTAGGGTTGAATCAATCTCCACAGAGAGCTTTATTTGATCATTTATTATCTGCTCCTTTTGTCCTTCCTCTTGCTCATCTATATCCATGAGATCCAAATCTTCTTCTTGTCCCTGATCTTCTGTAGTTGTGAACTCCTCATTATGGCTCAAGTCATAAAGTATATCTTCTATGCTTTGGTTTATTTCTTCTGTTGTATTTCCTTCTTTGACCTCCTGAAAATTCTTCTTTTCTGCTACTTCTTCTGTTTCCTTGATTTGATCCTTGTCTTCTTTCTTGTGCACTGAGCTGCATACTTGAGCTTCCTTTTCTGTTTCTTGCTTTTCCTCGTCATATTTGAAGTAGGTCTGATGTGAAGGTTTTGTCCATACTGTCTTCAATCTTGAATCTACTAATTTACAGCTGAACCCCTTCCTTACTTCAATCTCTTCTTCCATCATCACTGCTTTGCCTTTCAGTAACCTTCTCTCTTCTCCAGGACTATCCTGTTTTGCTACTTCTTCCTGGACCTGTTTTCCTTGTGGCTTCTCACTCAAGTCTTCTGGTGATTTATTTTTTTCAGATGCTTGTACTATCACAATTGGTGTACTAGGCACTGATAAGTTCAAACTTTTCAACAAGAAGTTTTCAATATCACTCTCAGAATCTGAAGAGAATTGTGAAGAGTCTGCTATTCCTGATTTGTCGATTCTTGGTTCTTCCACAGCAATGGATTCCTCCTGCTTTTTTTCTTCTACTGTCACTTCTTCTGTCTCCATCCTTGGTACAGGTTTTGCTACTGATTTTCCTTTACTTTTCTTGGTTAACTTCCTCTTCTATACAGGTTTCTTCTGAACCTTCTTCTTCACTACAACTGTAGTTCTGGTTTCAGGAGGTCCTTGTAGCTCTTTGAAATATGCTAACAGTTCCACTTCTTTCTTGACAAACACTTCCTCTGTTTTTGCTGCCATCATCTGATCATGCAGCTCTTCATAGTGTTCTACTTCTTCTTGAATCCAATCAATTGCTTTACAAGAGTAGTCCTCCAACATTTTTTGATACTGAGCCTCATATTTTGCCCTTTTATTATTCCCTTGAGTCAAATAAGTATACAATTGCTCTTTACTTGTTTGAGGTGGATGAGGTTCATTCGAAGTCTGAACTTCCTTCTGAGCCGCTTCATGCTCCTCCTTGGTTGCTTCTACCTGTTCCAATTCTATCTTTCTGGGATCCACTCTTCTTTTGTTTACAAGAATGACTTCTTTTGAAATTCCCTTTCTTTTCCTTTCTGCTCCCCTCATGCTTGGTTGACCTTCTGTTTCTCTTACCGACATCATCCTGGAAGGACTTTTGATTCCTGTCATCAGACTTCTGAAGTATTGGGCTTCTAGAGCCAATTGTAATTGATCTTCCATCCCTAGAACATGAGATATAATTCTTGTTAAGAATTGAGCTCCATTCATGTACTTCTTTTGCTCCCAGTGTTTGGCTGCTTCCTTCAATTGCTCATGTATGTATGGAGTTACATCCATTACTCCAAAAGGCTTGGTTTTGTCCTTATTATTGAACATAATTAATGTTGCTGGTTTGTGTGGCATGGTGTATCTAGGTAGTTTTGGAAAACATAAGTATTGTAAGAACATTCTGATAGCATACTCCTCATTCTCTTTTCCATTAAAATTAGGAAATTTAGAATATCCTGCATAGGTAGCCTTATTCTTCTTAACGAAGCTGTTATAGAACTGTAGAGCTGCCCTGATATGCTCTGCTTTTATAGTGATGTTCACTTCTTTGTTTTCTTTGTTTTTGACCATACATCTGAAATAAGCATCATTACCCTTTCCCACCTCCATCAGACTATTCATCACCTGTGCCACTCTTTCAAAGTCTATGAAGAATAAGGGTTCATCCAACAATTTATGTATTCCTACTACTTTCCATCTTTTGTAATTGACTACAATTCTTTGGAATTTGTAAAATTCTTGGCACAACATGGTGTACTTGTAGCCTCCAACTTCCACAGTAAAAATATGCTGACTAATGATACCCAAAGTTTCCTTGAGCTCCTTGACTACCTTCTCTGCTTCTGGAATTTCTTGCTCTTCATCAGACTCTAGCTCCACTTCTTCTACTGCAGCTTCACTATCCAAGAACCAATGTCCTCTAGATAGAGTTACTGAGCCTGCTTTGAAATCATGGATTGGTAGTTCCTTAGGACTCACCATTCTGAAGAAAATATAGCATCACACAAAAGAAAAAACTCCACCCACATGAGTCTCAAGAAACCTAAATAAAATCACATCATTCTTGAGATGTAATGAAAATGAATGAAAACAAGACTTAGAGAATTCCTGACTTTCCTATTTGTATCACAGATAAAAACTCAATTGAAGTGATCATTACATGTGTAGCAAGATGTCTAATTCTTTCTTCTCTTCTGACAACTCTTATAAGGCAAGAAAATACTTGCAAAAAGAAAGAAAATTGAAAAATAAACAACAGATATTGAATGAAAAAAATAGTACCACCTATATCTTGCTTGTGCTATATAGCTTATATAATTTAAAAAGAATCATAAATAGAAAAATGGATAATTTTTCTCTCTCCCTTTTTTCTCTTCTTTTTTTTTAATGATAATTTTCTCCACTTCCTTTCTTCCCCTCCTATTTCTCTTCTTAGAAAAAAGGTGAGGTATAACCAATTGAAATAATTTCCAAGATGTCATAATTTCTTCTCTGTGACACTCTGATTTTCTTATCAAAAATCCTAAATGTATATCAGATAATCATGTTATTTTTCCATTGAATCAAATCTGATTTTTTTACCCAATAATATTTGATCCTTGTTGACCTTGTTCTAGGGATAAACCCATCTTCTTTTGATAGGCTGTTCTTGGAATTTTTTGGCTTCCATATCCATTTAGTTCTGAGAACTTGTTTTGATGAGCAGTGCTTGTGTGTACTTTGTTTCCACATTCTTCTTGTTCTGATGCCTTGATGCTTCTCACTATTCCATGGTTGCCACCTTCTTTCTATCTCTTCACCATCTTTTGTTCCTTCAATTTCCTCCTGTTTCTGATTGTATGAAGCTTGATCATAAAGTGGTTGTATTGGTAATGCCTTTGTATCTTCTAATGAAAAAGTAAATCCTTCCAGGTTTGAGTCATGAATATCCTATTGATCTTCCTGTTCTTCATTACTCCGTAAAAGCAATTAAAACCTTTTGTCATTTATTGTCAACTTAAGCTTCATTTTTTCAAAATCCAAAATTACTTTACCTTGCTTTAGCCATGGTTGTCCCAAAATCAATTTCTCAGTCATCATGTGATCTGGCCATTCTTCACAATCTTTTCTCATATGTTCTTTATTGAACTTAATTTCAATAGAAAGTGAAGACATGCTTTGTATTATCGGCCCTTCTAAGGCTTTGATAAATGTTTTGCTTTCAGTCCTTTTTAGGTTAAACTTATCCAACAAAGCTGAACTGATCAAATTTACTTGTGCACCTGAATCTATCACAACTTTGATTATTTCATCCTGCAAATTCATTATTATAACAGGCAAATGTTCTCTTTCTCTTAGAGGTGTTTCACACAAAAGGACTTCTCTAAGATCTTTGGTTTTTTTGAGCCTCCTTTCTAATGTTTTCCTCTTCTTTTTTCCTATTATGAGCTTGATGTATTCTTCTCCATTCAGAAACAGTTAATGGAAGATCATACCTTTTTACTCTACATCCACTTATGAAATTTGGCATGATTTCTCCATCTATATTAGCTAGTTGGATAGCTCCACTGTTACTTATTTGATGGATAATATAAGGCCCATGTCCTTTTTTCTGAAATTTCTTCTGATGTTCCTTTACTGTGTATGCCAAAACTAGATCTCCTTCTTGTAGATCTTTTTCTTTAGTATGAATATCGTGATAGGATTTTTGCCTTTTTCTGTCTGCATATATACTCATGATTGCTTGAAGTCTAGAAGCTCCAAGTTTTTCCAATTCTACCACTCTTTTTGATAATTCATGTCCAGTCCACTTGTATTGGCTACCCACTTTTAGTGTTGGTATGAGAAATTCTAGAGGTAAAACTGCATTTTGTCCATATACTAAATTAAATGGTGTGGTTCCCAATGCAGTTTTGTATGCCACTCTGTAGGCCCATAGGACATGATTGAGCTGTAAATCCCAGTCATTCCTATTTGTGTTTACCAATTTTGACAATACAGTGCAAAGTACTTTATTAGTACTTTCTGCTAATCCATTGGCTTGTGGGTGATATGGGGTTGATTTTCTATGACTGATCATGAAGTATTCAGTTATGTTTTCTATTATTTGGTGCAAAAAATGAGTCTCCATATCACTTACCAATTCAATTGGTAATCCTAATCTGGTAATGACATTTTCATAGAGAAATCTTGCAGTAGTATGAGCATCACTTCTTTTTCTAGCCTTGGCCTCTGCCCATTTAGTCAGATAATCTGTGGCTACTAGTATGTATTCAGCATGGGATTGTTTTGCTGGAGGATGTATGGGTCCAATGAAATCCAACTCCCATTTACTAAATGCTCTTGCTGAAATCAATGGTACTAATGGCATATTGTCTCTTTTATTTGGTTGACTCACCCTCTGGCAAATGTCACATCTTTTTACATATGTTCTTGCATCAGGAAATAGAGTTGGCCATCAAAAACCAGAATATAATATGAGTTTAGCAGTCCTATCACTTGAAAAATATCCTCCTCCTACTCTAGAATGTGCCATCTCTAACATTTCCATATATTTATTTTTAGGAACACAAATTCTTAAATATCCATCCATCCCTCTCTTGTACAACTGATCCCCTATTAGTTGATACTCTTCAGAAATCATTTTTAGATTCTTTGATTCTGCACTATGTCTTCCTTGTTTTCCTTTTTTGTTTCTTTTCAATTCCTCAATTATGTTCACACTCCACTCTGGGTTTTTCTGAAACCAATATAGAGTTATAACTTCTGAATTTTGCAAGGATTGGCATTCCAAGCAGTTGGTAATATATTTTTTACATCTTGAATTTTATTGGGCCAATACTCCCATCCTGTTGAGATTATCTAGGGTGACTAACATGGAAGCATGAGTACAAGGGTTCCAACAGTGAGCTCTTCTCAAATACTCCTGCTGCTCCTCTTCTCGAGTAGAATATTCTAGTATGCTTGTATGATTGACTACAAGTGCCCAGCTAGCAGCATAAAATTCCTGCTTTGTAATACCAAATGTGTGTTATTTCCAACTATTCTACAGGGTCCCATGGTTAGCAAAGGTACTAAAATCATGGCCCATTCAGCAGGTATGTATCTAGAAAATCATCATTTAAAGGTGAACTTGGCTCTTTAGCTTGAATCCTGGACAAATGGTCTGCTCTCAAATGAGTTTTCCCTTGTCTGACCACTACCTCAAACTCAAACTCCATCTGTAGAAGAAACCATGTGACTATCCTCCCAGTGTGACAAGGTTTGTTTACTAAGTAGAGTAAAGCTTGGTGATCCACAAAAAAATTAAACTTGTCGGCCAAAAGGTAATGTCTATATTTTTTTACAGCAAATATCATTCCCAACCCTTCCCTTTCAGTGGTTGTGTAATTTTTCTCTGCTGAATTTAGTTGCCTGCTAGCATAAGCTACTGGAAAATCTAATTTGCTCCCTTCTATTGGTTGTGCTAACAAACATCCCAAAGCATAATTTGAAGCATCCACATGGACATGTAAAATTTTATCCCACTGTGGGGTTTTTAGAATTGGTGTTGTCACCAAACAAGTTTTTAGAGTCTCAAAAGCTTGCTCAGTCTCATAGATGAAATTGGCAACCAGCAGCTTGTCAATTTCTTCCTTTATTTTAGCAGAGTATTTATCATTGAATGTGTAATGTCTTTGTTTGCTACATTTTGCATCAGGTGTAATAGGAATCTTATGCTCACAGATTTTAGGGTCAATTCCTTTCAAATCCTTATAACTGTAAGCAAACACATCCCTATAGTTTCTGGCCAAATTTCTTAATGCTTCCTCCTCTTGATATGTCATGTCATCAGCTATTACAATATGTCTTTCTTCCCCCTCTTCCTGGGTGATCATTACCTTCTTAGTTTGTTCCTCATTGTCATATGCCTCCCCTCTTTTCTTTTCTCTCTTTGGTTTCATTTTTAGAAGTAGTCTGTCTTCTACTTCATAAGTCTTGAAATTTGCAGGTACATCAAACTGTTGATCCTTGTTTATCATTTTCTCATTTTTTTCATCCTCTTGGTCTTTTTCTATTTCCTTGTGTATGTTTTTTCTATATTTGCCTGAGATTTTAAAGCTTTTACCTCTTCCAAATATTGTGTTTTACCATTTTTCAATATCATTTCTTCTTCTTGGTCCTCTTTTGTTTTTGATACCTTTATCATCTGTATTCCTATGTGAAAGACATCATATCCTTCTTCATTTTGTAATTCCACTCCCACATACTCATCATTGGCTAGATCCATGGTAGCCAAAATCTGGTTTCAACCATAAGGCTCAAATTCTTCATCTTTGAATTTTTGTGGTATATAGCTCTCATCCTTTAATTTTCTCCCTTCTACACAATCTTCTTTTCTTAATCTTCTTTTTCTATTCGTAAGGTTCCTTATCACATTGCACTTCCATATTGATGATTCTGTTTCATTCTGATCTTCAATCTCTAAATCTTCACTTAGATTTTGATTTTGATGTATTTTGAACCATTCTTGAGGGAACATGTCACAATATTGACCATTTCTTAGATTTACTCTCGTTATCCTTCCTTTACTCTGAAGATATAGGCAATCATTACCCCAATCTTGCACAATTTGCATTTGTCTCATAAATGGTCTTCCTAGAATGATTTCATATGAAGTGGATTGTGGAAATTCCACTATGGCAAAAGTATGCTCTATTTCTATTCCACATATGTCCACAATTACCTTTTCCCATATTCCTAGGGGTTTTTCTATGTGTCCATCTGCAAGTTGCAATCTCATTTTAGTGGGCATTAATTCATTTTTTTCCCCATCTTTCCCAAGTTTGTTTAGTCATGATGGCTACACCTGATCCACTATCTAATATAGCTTTGGCATGATTTTTACCAAATTGTATTCTTAGGGTTGAGTTTCCTTCTTCTCCTTCACAATATCCTCCTATTTTATCAACAGGAATGTACCACAACTGCTCCAATTCTTGTTGTTGTGGCTCATAATTATCTAGTTTCGCTTCCCACTTTTCATATTGTGATGCAAGTGAGGATTTTGTTTTACCAGTTCTTCCATTGTAGTGTGGTATAAAATTGTACATTTCTTGTCTATATTGATTTGGAAGGTTATTTGTTCATTCTCTTCCAAATCAAGAGTTTTCCTTGTTTCTGTTGCATTTGCTTCCCCGACTTTTGTTGGACAACTGCCAGGTTCCCTCATTTTAGGTTGTGTGTCTTGTATGATTATTAGCATCTTTGCATTCTTTCATGCTCTAATTTTGGCATAGGGTAAACCATTACATGGTCTGTGGGATTTGGTCCCTCTTGAATCCTTCCCTTGTATGCTTTTATCAAGGTGTCCAGACTCTGTGAATTTGTTATCTCTGGCTGAGTTTGTGTCTTTTGAGGTGGACTATGGTTTGACTGTTCCATATTCTCTTCTTCTATACTTTTACCCATTCTCATTTTCCTTTCCCATCTCCCTTTTTGTCTGTTTTTCCTTTCTTTTGGAACTAGAATTTTCTTATCTCCCTTGATTGTTTCCTGTTGTTTAGCTTGTGCTCTTGTTACAGCATTTACATTCACTTGCTCATGGTCACTCAATTCTTCTTGCTCCATTATGTTGACTGCTTTTAATGGTATGTTATTAGATGTGTTCTGTTGTTTTTGAGGGTTTCTTGGACAATCCTTTATTAAATGTTCTCTTCCACAATCCTTGCAATAAGCTCCTTCTACTCTTAGTGTAGGAGGTTGTGGACAGTCTTTAATGAAATGTTCTCCCCCACATCTATAACAAGTTATCTTTTCACTCCCTTTGAACTGAGGTTTCTGATTGGACATGTAATTATTGGTTATGTACATGCATGTGGATGTATCCATTTCAATTCTCCCATTTCCCAAATCTAGAGCTTGCAGTTCTGGTTCTCTCTGCTCATATCCTTCCCACTCTTCTTGATATCCTTTATTCCAATAATAATCTTCTCTGTATGGTGATCTTAGCCTTGAGCTTTCTTCTTCTATTGGTGTGTATTTGACTGGGACCACATTTTTTGGTAATGGTGGTTGTTGCCCAAGTACAGGTCTTGGTTGCTCAACAAATCCAGATTCTCTTTGGTTCACATATTCTCTCTCCTTAACGGGTTGTTTATTGTAAAAGCATTCTTCTCTGGTATGATTTGTCCATTTTCTTTCTAGTGTACAATATTCGAGTGTTTTCCTATCTTGCAAATGCTGTGGTTTTTGATATGGACATTGTTGTACCAAATGATTTTCTCCACAATTATAGCATTTTTTATTTTTTGTTATCCTGGTGTTTATCAAATTTGTTTTGGTACTGACTTCTAGGGCTTTAGCAATGGCTTGTGCCAATTCTTTTGCTGGTGGGATTTTATCTTCATTTGTTCTAGGTTGATCAAATGCTAATAAGTCTGGTCCTCTGTTATCCTCCAAATCTATTGCCTCTTTCACACATGCTCCTAGGTCAGGGCATCTCCTATAATATACCAGGGTTCTTAATTGGGCACTTCTCAATCCTCCTATGAATAGGGATACTTGTCTTGCCATAAATGGTACCTCCTCTCTGGGACATCTGTCAATATATTGCTTGAACCTCCTAGCTACTTCTCTGACATTTTCATCTTTTTGCTGCTTAAAGCTATATATCAAGGTAGCTGTACTATGTTTTATTCCAATTTTTGAGAATTCCCCTATGAAGGCTTCAAAGAAGGATTCAATCTCTAGGTACACTTCCTTCCTCAAAGGAATAAACCAAGATAATGCAGGTCCTATTAGGGTTAGACCAAATGCCTCAAATTGTACTTTGTAATCCTCTACTTCCTCTGCTCTAATTAATTGTCTAAATTCTGCAGCATGAGCATGAGGATCAGAATATCCTTCATATTGATTCTTCATACATTTGGCTACTTGATAGGGCCTAAGCATTCTTCCCTGATTTTGCCACTAATGTCTTCTTCTAAATGGGAAATCATTAAGTCCTTCTGCTTCTCTTTCAAAAGGGTTTGGAGAAGTACGTATTCTCCTACCTTGTTGTTGTTCACTATTATTGTGAGTTTCATGTTGTCTTGGTAAGTCTGGTTGCCCTAGGTTTTGTTCCCAAGGTCTCTTGTCTGCACATTGCCCTAAGTCATTAGAATTTTTTGGGTCTTGTGAAAAGATGTATACACATCCATGTCTATCCTCATATCTACCATCCTTGAATTGTGCTACTGATGTTATATTCAGGGGAACTTCTAAGTTTCTCTATTTTCTTGCCCAAAGTCTTTTTCTTGTAATTCTCCTATCACTGGCTCTCTCTCCCTCCTTCCTAGCTCTTGTTTAGAAGGTGTATAAAATTTATTACCAGATCTAAGAATCATTAAACTATTTCACGATTCTATGGTGAGAATCGTGTTTTCCACGATTCTGTGGTGAAAATCGTGTTTTTCACGATTCTATGATGAGAATCGTGTTTTCCACGATTCTGTGATGAGAATCGTGTTTTTCACGCTTATGTGATGAGAATCGTGTTTTCCACGATTCTGTGATGAGAATCGTGTTTTCCACGATTCTCTGATGAGAATCGTGTTTTCCACGATTCTGTGATGAGAATCCTGTTTTTCACGATTCTGTGATGAAAATCGTGCTTTTCACGATTCTGTTCCCAGACGATCGTGATTGCTCAGAATCAATAGAAACACGATTTTCTTATGAAAATCGTGCTCTAGGAATCGCGATTTTGTGTTTTATTTCAGAGAATCGCGATTTTGTGATTGCCCATAGAATCACGATGCTGTGCAGATTTTTGAAAAAATTTTAGGTTGTTTATTTTTGAGTTTTTGTTTCTCCAAAAGAATCGCCTATTTAAAATTTTAGCATGCAATAAAAGAGCTTTAACCAAATTATTATTATTTCTTAGTAAAACTCAAAATTCTAAAAGTCGCGATTTCGTAATTTTATTGATTTCTGAGTTTTTTATGTTCTAAACATCATATGAGAACTTGACATAATGCAAAAATTTGTTGGGAAATCCTTACCTTGCTTGCATGATCAGAAAATGTCGAGAAACTTGTGGTTGCAGAAAATCACGATTCTGTCCACTGTCACTCTCTCTCTTCCTCACTCCAATGAGCTTTTATTTTTTTCTCGGATTCCAGGTTTTTATAGACTTCACACAATCGCGATTTTGTGCGACATTTTCAAAATCTCTACTTTTCACTTGTTGAAGTTTTTACCCTTCAACACTTTTATGGTTTTGATTTACAATTCCTAATTTTTCATCACAAGTTACTCCCTTTATCCCACTGGTGGAAATCGCGATTTTGTTCCTAATTTCCACTTTACCCACTTGATGCTCAATCCTTATTGATTTTTTAAATTTTGATTTTCTTCACTCACTCAACTTAGTGAAACCTCTTACAATTACCTACCTCAAAACCCAAATGTGCAAAATAATTCCAATTCTTTATCTTACAAAAAATCGCAATCCTGTGAAGAGAATCATGTTTTTCTGAACCTCTAGTTTTTTGCAGTTTTTGGCTTTCCTTTCCACTTGGTCCCCTTCAATGCTATTTACCAATTCCAAATCATTTGTCACCTGCAATTTTACATGATCAACAAAAATTAACGATCCTCTGAAGAGAATCGTGTTTTTTTGAACTTCTTGTTTTTGCAATTTTTTGAGTTCCTTTCCACTTGGTTCCCTTCACTCTTAACAACAACACTCCAGTCCAAACTTTCTAAGGAAATAAAGAAATTTGTTTGAATTTTTTAATGGATTTTATGAATTTTTTTAGTATTTTGCCCTAAATCAAGGTAAACACTTCACTTAGGGTTTCTTGTTTAGAGATCCATTGATCCTGTGTTTCCTGATTGGTTATACTTCTTTACTCTTTGCTGTCTAATCAGTTTATGAGCAAAACTTCCTAAATAAAAATGTGCTAAGAAGTGAAATTATCAATTCATGCAAAGAGAAACTCAAACATTTTTCTTTTCAAGATGCAAGTAAACCTTTTCTCAAGATTGTTGCTTTGCCTTGGCTAAACAAATGGATCTTATCTACTTGCATATAGCTACTTTACTTGACTTTCCTCAATGCAAGCATGTCATCTACCCCAAGATCAACAATTTTACTGGGTACTTGGTCAAAAAGCACTCTACAAATGCAAAGATAGACACATTTTACCTTATCTTCAGCTATCTTGATTCAGTTTTTCACACACATGCACTTTACTCTCAAAAATGATATGAGTAACTATCAATTTGCAAGAATTTCATCACTTCTTTATCTCAAAAGGTTATCTCTTCCTTCCTTTTCCCGAAAGACAAACAAAGAAACCTACCTTTCCATGTTTCCTTTTCTTGATTAAAGAGTATTACCTTTTCAATGTGTTCAATACCATCAACAATGGAAGATCCAGCAAGGTCCAACTTTAATGAAGCTTTTGCTTTAGTCCCTGGCAACGGCGCCAAAAAATGTTTGTTGTTACCCTTTGGAGTTGTCCTCTCCAATCATTCAGCATAAAGAATCAACAATACATCTGACATTTGTCAATCCGAGAAGTATACAAAGACCACAGCCCCTTCTAGATGATGGAATCCAAAAAATAAGAGGAAAGTGACTGGATTTCTGTGAGATGATGAAGATGAAGAGAAATTTCTATGGTTTGGATTATCTTGAGCTAATCAATAGTATTTTTTATTATCTTGGTGTCTAAAGTGTGTTATTTTCTCAGCAGAACACAATTATGAAGTCAAATCTCAAAAATGATACCAGTAACCTTCATATGAGACAATAGCGATTCAGTGAAAACTGACGATTTCCATCTCCAACTCTATTCTTCAGCAATTTCTCACTCAACACATCAAGAATCACCTCTCTTCATACTCATTCATCAGAAATACACAATAGAAGCTTGCAAATTCCATGGATACACATAGAATAGACTCAACAAATCAAAGAAATTCTCATGAAAGAAAGAAGCACGATTTTCTGCAAGAACCTCTTCTCATTACTTGGATAGCACAAAATACAATTAACCAAACCCCTCATAATGGAGGAAATGATCTTTTATACATTTTCAAGTGTCCCTTTTCACACTTGAATTTTGGTCCTTTTCCTTTCTAGTCTAAAAATATGCTATCTAAGAGTTTCCAAAAATTCTAGAAAAAATTACATATGATTCTAATTTACATGACTCTTCCTCATTTTTACATCATTTGCATAAATATTTCTTCAAATTTTTATCATTTTACAAATATTCCTCTTCAAAAAAATACTTCTTCTAACAGCAGCCTTCTTGTATGTATCCCAAGAGATACAGACCATTGCATAATCCATTAAACATCACGATAATATCACCATTTCTCAAATCATGAACCATACACTTATCATCAACAAAGTGTACATGAAGCCTAGCTTTGGTTATCAACGGGATTGAAATTAAGTTCTTCTTGATACACGGTACATATAATGCATTTTTTAAGAGAATCACACCTCCATTTGAAGCCATAAGCTCAATTTCTCCTACTCCAATGATAGAATAAGGGGCATTGTTTGCTCAAACCACATGTCCTCCTTGCATCTTTCAAAGATGCAAAAAAACTTTTGCATGAAGTTATGTGCTATGAAGCACCACTATCAAAGAACCAATTCGAATCAGCCTCACTCATAACCATACATTTAGAATTTAGTGATACATCGTAATTAAATGAAACAACACATGCCCAAAAATTTTGAGCCATGTTGACTTCATTATTCTTTGCATTTGAATAATTTGTAGTAATAGATATGCTGGATTCATTCTTATTTTCACCGCCCTTAACAATCTTTCTACACTCATCAATAGTATGACCAACCTTCCAACAATATTTCCATCTCTTGTTCTTTTGCAAATCAGCATCATTAGAGGAATGAATGAAGAGGAAGGTTGAGGACTTGGTTTTGATGAACCCAAACTTGAACCATACTTGCTTTTCCCTTTTTGTGAGATAGCAAGTGCTTGAGTTCCCTCAATTCCCTTTTGCAATCAAATAGAGTGTAGTGGCAAAGCTTTGAAAACATTATGGTAATCCTTTCAACAATGTAGAGATGATTGATGCATCCGAAAAACTGCTTCTTCTTCCTTCTGAAAAAGAAGAGAAGAAAGTAGAAAAGATTAAAGAATTCTGCAAATATTGTAAAGGAAATGATCATGTCATAAAGAATTATCCAAAACTGGCAAAGAAGAAAGAGGTTGGAATGGCCATTGCAGGGGCCTCTACACCTAAAACAGAGTCTATAAATCTTGTGCAGAATGAAGAATGGGCATTTACTACTTTTTGTAGCTATGACCCATCTTCTCATGAATAGTGTATGATTGTAGTAGACTTAGAGGTTTGGTACTTCAATAGTGTAGTTTCGTTAGCTCACTTGAGCCTACCCCTATAGGGAATACTGTCACATGTGCCAACAACTTCTCTTATCCTCTATTGGGAGTTGGTGAGATCATTCCGACTATTGTTGATGGTATTTCTTTAACATTTTCAGATGCTTTGTTTGTGCTAGGAATCAAGGAAAATATGTTATCTATTTCAGCATTAACCAAGATCAACTTGATTTTCAAACTTGTTCATGATAGATGTATAGTTCATGATCTTTCAAATGGCGATGTTATTATTGCTTCTAGCATTTTATGTCGTGGTTTGTATAAGCTCATAGGATATGCAAAATCTATGAATAATTTAGCTTGTGCGGTTCAAGATGTTCAGGCTATCATAGATGCAAAGCTTTGGCATGCATGCCTTGTTCATTTGAATTTAGCTAGTCTGTTATGCCTGTAGAAATTTGAAATGGTGTCCTCTCTACCCAAAAATGAGGCACCTGGTAAACATTTCTATGAAGGATGTATTTTGGGAGAAATGCAATGCTCCTACTTCCCAAAAGATGGTTCAAAATGAGCTACTAAAAAACTATAGCTTGTTCTTAGCGATGTTTGTGGTCTGATGCAAACACCTTCTTTTGGGAACTACCTTTACTTTGTGACTTTTATTGATGATTTTTGTAGGAGGCATGGGTATATCCATTCGAACCAATGAGGAGGGGAAAGCACGTCTTATAATTTTAATGCATTTTTGGTTGAATGTGGGATAAAACATCAGTGTATAGTTCCATATACATGTCAACAAAAAGGATTTGCTAAAAGAAAGAATAAGTCTCTGTTAAAGGTTATATTCGTCGTTTACTATTAACGTAACTGTTAATTGCCTACCGCGGATGTTAATTACTAATTCAACACAACAAACCCTTCGGAGACTCCAGAATCTGGTTCCACACCTGCGTACCAGATATTTCTGAGTCTCTCCTTTTTTTCTCTGTATTCAATCTTACCGCAGAAAATAAACTGACTCGAGCCACGTGGGTCCTTGGGAGTGGTAGGGGTCTGTTAGACAGAGGCCCTGTACTATTTTCCCAACTTCTCACTCAACCGTAGTTGTGGCTTTTCCGTCTTAGCTCAGTTTTTTGCTCCTGAACAACTTCAATTAGACCAACGTACTGGGCTCGGAGTTCTCAGGCTGTTCTGCCATAGTAGTTGAGCAGTAGTCCGAGATTGCAGCCCAACACTTTTAGTAACTTAACACACAGTTCTTCTTATCAGTTCACAGACTTGCCGGGTGTCTACTTTTCAATCCGTAATATCGTAAGACGCATCGCAACCGTGTTACCATTCTACGCGTACTTAGATATTACCGGCGTTATCTTGAACACAGACTACGATACCAACTCAGTCACTTACAGAGAATCATACCAACTCATGTCCATCCTTCACACTTACTTATTCCACCGCAGGGATAGCAAATAGACAACACTCTAACACCTTACGCATAATCAAGACACCTCAACTCGTTACCGAACAGAATCTCACAATCGTGGTACCGACTCGTAACACCACAGTGTATCACACATACGCAGTCAAATGATTACACAGAGAAGGCGCACAGAACAGGACAGAACCAAGACACTCTACTCGTTACACATAGTAGAAGAAGTAACCCCAAAAAACGGGAACTCTCACAATATACTAGCAGCTTCCCAAAAAACGGGGACTCTCTCTCTGCTGCTCTCGTCCCTTTTCATTGCTTTAAATAGAGTTTTGTTACAAGGCTTTACGCGAATCTTTCTTTACCGCGTACTTTCAGAAGGGTTCTTTCTACATTAAAAACCTCTGTCTAAGTACAATTGTCCTTTGTTCGGCGGCCGTCTAACACTGGCACGCACGGTGGACTCGAACCCGCAAGTGCAGTATTGTAGGTGATATCCTTTTGCCTGGGGCTATGCATCAGAAAGATGCAGGCTAATCGCTCATAATGTCCATATTCTGTTGATGATTCAGTAAATATTTTTTCAATCCCGAATGTGTCACTGTATGTGATAGGTTGTCTCTTTCTCCAGAATTTCCTCAAACTCGTATAGCTGGTCTTAGTTGCCTCAAAGACTCATACTTTACATACTCGCAGCTCTTCCTTTAAATAGCTTTTTGAACATCTAAGCCCTTCTGAAAAACATGTCGATTTATACATATAATAAGAATCTACTCTTGATTTCGTTGTTACCTGGGCCCACCTTCTTGATCTTGTGCTTTAAGCGCTTCGTGTATGGAATCAAAGTACCCTCTGTGCTATTGAATCCATGTCTTCTGCAGAAGTCATGTAACCATACAGTATCCTATCACCACCTGGCTGAGATATCCGTTTATAGTGTCTGTTAGTCCATGCCAGGAATTAACTCCCCACTCCTTTTTGATCGCACTTGTTCTAGTGGCGGAACAAGTCCACTGTTTCCAGGGTAACTTAGCAAACTGTCGGAGTCCGGTCCTCTGGTGATGTTTGTTGAGGTTCTTGCGTTATCTTCGTCATCGACATCCTCACTCACATTCTTTGCTTTGACATTCTCCATCAAATCCTCGTCACTATCCTGTTCGTTTCACTTTTCGTCTTTCGAATCGCTAGAAATGATCACTTCTCCCGAGTCCCGGGAAATGATCAATTCTTCCCCGAAGTCGTATTCGCACTTCGTCACTCCCCGTCTTGCTTTCGTCTGCATCGGCACCATCCTTGACGCTACCTTGCTTCATCACCCTTTTCGGCCACCATGAAGAGCGTTGTCTTTCAGTCCTGTCCCCCACTAAGTCACACAGCGCAAGCCTAGTGGCTTGCCAGCTCGATCGAAGCCACTGTAATGTAGTATCGGTTGTAGTCACAACATGGTTCGGTGTAAGTGTGCGTTCCCGGGTATTCGTATTTATAAGTGCTAGACCTTGAGCTGCCAGTCGCTAGAATGATGGTATTCCATTCAGATATGACATTTCAGGCTGCTTACCGAGATTCTAGAATCAAGAATCATCATTCTGGAGATTGGTGCTGGACTTGGAACGTCTTTTACATGTGTGAAAGTATTATGCACAAAAAATCATGACTTTTACTACTAACTTTCGGACTTAGTATTATCGGGTCCTCGGGACTCGTACCCGCAAGTACGTACGGTTCGGATACTATACCTTCTAAGTACATACTTCTGGCAAGCCTAAATGTTCGGGTAATTTTCTTTTTGAGGGTTTCTAACATTTGTACTATGGTGGTAGGTTCTAATAATTGGGCGTCGGTTCTGACTGCACTGAGGGCTATGGCTTGATTTAACAAAATTTTGGCTTGGGTTTAAAGAAAAGCCTCCTGGAGATAAAAGTCGTTGGCTAGTGCCGCATCTCGGGCTGTCGTTATTTCCACCAGTTTGGTCTGCATTTCTCTGATGCACTCCTTCTGGTTGCGTATCTGGTTGTCGTTGCGTTCAAACTGTTGGTTTTGGAATGCCAGACTTTTCTGCAGTGAATCTCGTTCTCTGCGCGTCCTTTCAATATCCTTTTGGTATTGGCCTTCCTTTATTAATTGTTTGACCGCGTCGGCACATTCTTCGGCTCGCCGTAATCGTTCTTGAACTTCGGCAGCTTCTTTCTGTTGCTCCTGCATCGTCTGGGTGGTTTCTTGTAATTGACGCTTCGTGTCGGCGATCAGTTCTTCAAGAGAGACGTTGATATTTTCTTGTTCTTGAAGGGCGGCCTTTAGTGTCCGAATTTCCTCATGTGCATCGTGTATGAGTTTGTCTTTAGTAGCTATCTGGTCCAGGGCTGGATCTCGTTGTTGTACTAGCGTTTGTTCTGTCGAAACTCGTGCTTCGAGTTCTGCTAGCTGTGCCCGGAGTTGATGATTTTCGGTCTTTACGGCATCAATTTCTTCCTGGAGGGGGGCGATGTCGGCTTCCAGGGTGTCTACCTTGTGCTGGTATTCGAGTTTCAGGTGGTCCGTGGCTGCCAAAAATTGGGCCGGTAGCTGGTGTGATAACTGGATGAGGTACTGTCCCATGGCGGCAAGTTCCGAGAAGGCGTTCTGGGGCGGTGGTGGTGGTGGAGGACGACGAGGTTGAGAGGATGTGTCGGTGAGGAGTTTCTGGGAGTTTGGTGGAGAGTAGTTAGGAGAGGAAGAGGAAGATGCTGTGGGTTCATCGGTGGGTGGGAGGGGTGGTTCCGGTGGGGGTAGGGGTTTGGCAGGAGGTGGTGTAGGGAGGACGGTGTCTGAGGGGTTTACCTTGGCGAGTGTTTCTGTCTGGTTGATGGCGTCGATGAGTTGATCCAGGGCTTTGGTGGCCGATTCCTGTTCATCCTGGTGTTGCTCCGATTCTTTTTCTGTGGATACTAGTTCCGTCTCTGCTTGATCCTGCTGGTCTGGTTGCTCGGTCGATGTTTCGATGTGTGTGGTGGTGTCGTGGTACGTTTCCTCTTGGTCGTCTGGCTTGGTCTCCTGATCTTTTCCGGCGGATCCTTGGACTTCACTTTCCGAGGAGCTGATCCGAATTCGCTTGGTACGGAAGAGCTGATTAATTTCTTCGTCTTCTTCTTCACTGTCCTCGATTGGTTGTGCGGACTCTTCGTGTCGAAGTGCGGGGCCTACGGGTGGGGGTTGTGCGGCGAGGATGGTTGGGAAGAGGAAGGAGATGATGTGTGGAAGGCGAGAGCGGGGGGTAGAACCCTTTTGGAGCTGTTTTATGATAGCTACACATTCTTTATGGATTCTATGGAAGAAATAGGAGGCAAAATTTACCGATTCGCGGGCAGCTAAATCTAAGGCGAAGTAGAAGGGGCGAGAGATGCCATAAGTTCGTTTCTGTAGGTTAAGGATGGCTACAAGGAACTGGAGGGCGGATCGCTCGGGTTCGGGGCGGCATAGAATGGCGTATTCGTTTGATGAGGAACGGGGAAAGAGTTCGGTCATATGGGCTACAGTGATGGTAGGGCCATTTTTGCGACCTTGCGGGGTGAGGCGGTAGGCATCGGCGAAGGCTTGGAAGGTGATGACGGTTCTGTGTGGGAGGGAAAGGAAGGCCCACTGTCGTTCGGTGGCGGAGCTTTGGGCAATGGCTTGAATGATCTGTGCGGAGAAGGGATGGGTTTCCACTGAGTGCCAAGGCAACTCAGCGAAGTTGGCCAACCCTCTGCATCTCAGGTATTCGCCTACGTCTGTAGGGATGCCTTCGCGGAAAGAAGCGTAGTTGGCTAGAGCTTCCATGGCGTTCACAATGCACACTTACAGAAAACACAGAATACACAATCACGAAAACACAATAGCGGTTTTAGGTGCAACTCAGGGGTTTGAATATGGAGAACACGGTGTGGAGGTGAGGATCATTGTGTGGTGTGGGAATGATACGGTTTGCATGCTGGCGTGCGTACTGAGTGACCGGTAGGGAGAGGCGGCTGGTATCATAAAGATCTGTACAAAAGACGGCTAAAAAGCAAAACATAAAAATTTATACAAAAACGTGGCTCGTCGCCGAATAATTAAGGCGTACTGGTAGTGGGATAATACGGCCGCAACTTCGATCCATTAATTACTTTTGGAAGTGGAATTTCGGTCAACGTAGTCAACCGAAAAGTTGCCGGACCTACTTGTGCTGAGATCTTAAAAGGGCCGAACCATCGTAGTTTAAATTTTCCTGCTGCTCTGTCCGATTTTGCGTTATAGAAGAGTACAAGCTGTCCTACCGAAAAGATTGGCGTCTTCAAATATCGATCGTGTGTCTTAGCCTGCCTTAGTTGAACTTCACGCATAGTTAAAAAACTGAGCCATCGGTGCTCATCGAGTTTTTTGAGTGCGTCCATTCGTTCTGTCAGTGAAGATTCCGGTAGCATCTTCTGAGTGATTGCTACCCGCAAACTTGGGATGACTACTTCCATGGGAGTGATTGCTTCTAAGCCATAAGCTAGCTTGAAAGGTGTCAAGCCTGTTGTTACTTTATATGTGGTTCGGTATGCCCATAATACCGCAGGTAGTAGTTGATCCCATCTTTCCGGTGCTTCCATGATCAATTTCCGGAGGATGTTTAACAGAGATTTGTTTGTACTTTCAGCCAATCCATTGGCACGTGGATAATAAGGAGAGCTAAATTTATGTGTGACTTGGAAGGACTGTGTGAGAGCCTTCATTAAATTGTTTACAAAATGAGTGCCTTGATCTGAGACAATTTCCAGTGGTAAACCAAATCGTGGGAAGACCTCCGTGAGTAGACATTTTGCTACCGTAACTGCTGTAGCAGACCGCAAAGCCCAAGCTTCTGCCCATCTAGTTGCGTAATCTGTGCAAGTTAGTATGTATCGATTGTTACTGGATACTGCTGGAGGTGTAATTGGCCCGATAAAATCTAAACCCCATTTCTGAAAAGGTTCTAATGGCAAGATGGGTTGCAGGGGAAAAAAATGCCGTTGAAAAGGCTGACCAGTTCTTTGGCAAGCATCGCATTGTTTAACAAACTGTGAGATATCTCTGTACATAGTTGGCCACCACAGTTCTCCTTGCAGAATTTTCCGGTGAGTTAAGTCTGCTGCAAAATGGCCACCGGAAGGAATTGAGTGAGCCAAAGTGATAACTGCCTTAACTTCATGTGGTGGAATACAGCGAAGTAGGATTCCGGTATGATCTGTATAATACAGTTCTCCAGCAACTAACCGAAATCGGCGGCTAAAAACTGCGATTTTTCTTCGAACTGCCTTGGCAGTCTCGGCTGGAAAGCGTCCTTCGGTGAGGAAAGTTAGAATCTGATCATAGTATGTAGGTAGTGTTTGTAAGTTGGGCGACTCATCAGGTAGTGGTTCAGCATTATAAATCGCAGGGAGTCGTGTCATCTATCCCTACCGGAGCTTCACCGGAATCTAGGCGTGATAAGGAATCTGCTAAGGCATGTGCATTTCCGGGTCGGTGAATGATATCATAATCGAATTCTTGTAATAGTAGCACCCATCGTGCTAATCGTCCTCCTAAGTGCTGTTGTCTTACTAGATAAACAAGGGCAGCATGATCCACATGAAAGGTAAATTTTCGGCCTAGTAGATAATGTCTGAACTTTTTGATTGAGTAAATCAGTCCTAGACATTCTCTTTCCGTGGTGGAGTAGTTCTTTTCTGCAGGCGCAAGTCTTCTATTGGCGTAATAAACAGGGCGAAACCACTTATCTGTTTGCTGCATCAGAATACTGCCGATTGCAATATCTGAAGCGTCGACAAACACATGGAACGGATTGTCCCAGTCTGGTGGTTGTAAAATTGGAGCGTGTGTCAGGAGATATTTGAGTCGATCAAATGTAGTTTGACCTTCTTCAGTCCATTCAAACTGTCTGGGAGTCTTTGCGATTAGTCTGTTCAGTGGTACTGCTAGGTGAGCAAGCCACCGTAAGTGTCTGCCATGCCACCGTATTTGTCCCATAAAACGCATTACTTCCTTCGGAGTTGTGGGTATCGGGGCTTCTAAAATCGCTGAAATCTTATCTGGGTCCACTAGAATACCTTGAGCAGATACAATATGCCCAAGTAGTTTGCCACACGAAACGACAAACACTGATTTGTGGGGATTAAGGCAGAGTCTATATTCTCTACACTTCTGAAAACAGCATCGTAAATGAAACAAATGGGCTATCATCTTCCCAAAGATTGAGAAGTCGTCGAGGTAGACTTGCATGAATGAAGTGAGATAAGGAGAAAATATCTTCTGCATACATCTTTGAAATGTGCTTGGCGCATTTCTCAATCCGAACCACATTACTGTGCAGGCAAAAACACCCCAATTGGTAATGAAGGCAGTTTTTGGTATATCTTCTTCAGCCATTCTAACCTGGTTGTACCCGCTGTATCCATCTAAAAATGAATACATTTCATGACCTGCGACTCTATCGAGCATGGTATCCAAAAAAGGGATCGGGAAAGAATCTGGTACTGTTGCTGCGTTTAATTTCTGGTAATCCACACAGATTCGTAACTGCTTGTTTTTCTTTGGCACGATCACGATGGGCGAGATCCATTCAGCGTGTTCTACTGGTACAATGAATCCGACTTTTAGTAGTCTATCAAGTTCGGCTTTTACTTGTGATGCATAATGGGGGTTCATTCTGTAGCTGGGTTGTCTTTTCGGTTTCACTTCCGGTTTCAACATGACCCTGTGTTGATAGATGCGCGGATCTAATCCTTTCATGTCTTTGTAATCCCATGAAAAGACGTCTGCAAATTCACGAAGATCTGCAAATTCACGAAGAAGTTTAATCAAATCCTCCTTAAATGTTTCCGATAAGTTCTGCCTTATCTTCACAGGTCGTGGGTGATCTCTATCTCCTAGATTGTACGTGATCAGCTGGTCTTCTGGAACATAAACTTGTTGGGGTTTCTCTGTATCATCTGTTGGCTTGAACAGTGGTTGTAATTCGTCGTCATGGGTTGAGGAAGTATCTTCCTGGACCGAATTTCCGGTGATAGCTACTACTGTACATATTGACGTGTTCCAGTTATCTATGACGGATTGTAGGTCAACAGTTCCTAGAGTCATTAAATCGGCATTACTCTTCAGAAATTGCTCTTCTTCATCATCTGACAGTCCATCTAACATATGGACTGGTTCAGCAAAGTACGGTCGGGCGTGAGGTTCGCAAGATTGCATAGCATCTAGTTTCACCACATATTTACGATGGGCATCCTTGAATGTAAGCTCTTGTGCAGACCAGTCCTGTATCACCTTCGCATGCTTCAGCCAAGGTCGGCCGAAAAGAAGATTGTAATCCAAAGTGGATTCGGGTAGATCTAGTATGACAAAAGTCATCTTGAAAGTTGTACCTTGTAGAGTGATTGGTACATTCCGCACAAGTCCTACAGGATGGACTCTCGATTGATCCGCCATTCGAACAAAGAATTGCACTGGTTCAATTTCGGTCCAGCCTAGTTTTTTGCATAAGGCTGCGGTTGCAATGTTTACGCCTGAGCCTCCATCAATCAATACTTGCGTGATCTTCTGGTTCTTATACCATACTGTGATCAAGGGCACTGCGTGGTCAATCGCAGCATCAGGTTCCGGTTGAACTGCGGCTGTCGTAGGAATGCAAGAAGGTACTGGACTGAATTGTTGCTGAAACTGTTGTCGGATCCCAGGTACTAAGGCCAGAAGTTGGCCTAGAGGTAGCGTGATGGATGCCTTGGACAAAATTTCCCAGGCCTGTTGAGCTTGATTGTCTTGTTCGTTTGGTCTTGCAGTCTCTACTGAGGCAGTAGTGTCTGCTGTTGTTTCTGCTGATGATGATGGCCCTACTGATGCATCCTTTTGTGTTGTGTCGTCCTTTGATGAAGAAGCCTGAGTCACCGGAATAGGTTCGGGGAACACTGGTGGTTCTGTTGTGGTCCAGGGACTAGCTTTGTTATACATCCTTCGTTGTTCTTGTATCCCTGGTTCAAAGATTTCTGCTGCCGACTGAAGTTGTTTACCGGAACGGGTCTGGACTGTAGCAGTCTGTGTCTCAATCGGTGTAATTGTTACCATGTTGGCCATTGGATTCTGGTGTTCCTTCCTTCTTTGATCATACTCTATTGCGTCTTTACAAAACCTTCTAATGTGGCCGAATTCGCCACAGAAATGACATCGTGGAGGTGGTAACTCAGGTTTTTCCGGTGGTGGTCCATTCTGCCATCGGTTGGCATTCTAAGTGTTGTTTCTCTGTCCTCGATAGTTCCGATATCCTTGTTGTTGATTGTTTCTCTGTTGCGGAGGCACATAGCGATTTACTGGTTGGCCATGTTCTTGGATGACTGCATTGACGGTTGCTGTCCCCTGTATTCTAGCGTTGTAGATACAGTTTCCGGTGGTGTGTCCGGTAGTGTTGCAGATAGCGCAAAACACTTGGTTCAGTGCACAGTTGGCACTTGTATGCCCCGAATTTTTGCATGTGGTGCAATATACTTGCCTGGTGATATCTTCAGCCATATTTTTGTTTGTTTTTAACCATTCCAAGTCTTCCGAAAATCCACCAACCTTGGATTCTAGCTGTAGAGCCATTGTAATGACGGCATCCAAGGTCATAGCTCCGACACATCTTATGATCATGATCTGCTTTAGTTGTGGGGTTAATCCATTGATAAACCATTGAGAGATGACATCGTCAGGTAGATTAGCGTGAGCCTGTGGTATCTGCCGTAAATGTGTTCTAAAGAGGGTAGCGTACTCCTGGACGGTCTGATTTACCTTCTGTCTGTTGTTCTGTAGATACTCAAAGATTTCAGCGGGATTCTTCTTCAGTCTGAATCGCTGTAAGAAGGCGTCTCGTACTGCATCGTAAGTACCGAAATGATTGATATCATATTTCGTGAGCCATCTCGCCGCTTCATTGATCAGTGTCGATTGAAAAACAATGGCCTTATACGCCTGATCTGGTGGGTGGTTAAGAACTGCATAACTTATCTCGAACGTTCGTACGTGAGCGTCTGGGTCGTCTCCTGGGAATCCACCGAATTTCGCGTAGGTTACTCCTGTTGGAGGTGGCCTTGGCGGTCCTAGCTGTTGTTGTTGATGGTGTTGTTGTTGGTGTTGCCCGCTCATTGCGAAGGGTTCAGGGTTTCCTTCTATATCTCGGAATTGATCGGGTGAACTATCGGGACTTGTATCGCCGGATGGTGCGTTTTCCGATGTACTGTGTCGACTTAAGATGCTTCGGATCTCTGTTTCGAACAGCTTTCCTTCCTTCTGGATGTCTAATATTCGAAATCTTTCTTCCAAACACGAAGGTCGAGTTGATGATTCCGCAAAAAAGGCTAAACCTTTGCCAGCGATCGGTGATTCTATTATCGGAATCTCACCGGAATGAACCGAAATTGGGCCAGAATGCCCTGTTTTATTACTCTTAACGAATTTTTCTAACGTATTTCTGACCGTGGATAACTCTAAGTCTTTATCTGATATTGTTAAACTCGGTTCCAACGGCGTTTTGATAGAGTCTGGACTTGCTATATCTTCGATATGCTGGGTCGAAGTAGCATCAGAATGTCTCAAAGGCGTTGACCGTTTTACCGGAATATGACCGGAATCAGTTGTAACGTTTCCACTTTTCTTGACCACTTGGTCAGATCTAGTTATGCCTACTTCTTCCGAGGCTATCTTTTGTGATTTTCGTGCTTCAGTCTGACGATTCTTAGGATATGTTTCGCCCGATCGAGTGACCAGCATGTATCATTGCCCAGTGATACTATCTGAGCAGTTCGCAACAATCTGGATCTGTTGCTACTGTCAGTGAAGCAAAATGTTGCTGGGTGTTTGCTTCTTACAAACCGTTAGCACTTTAATGCCACTGTCTCACAAGTGACTCGTAATCAACTGCTACTTTACCGCAGAGACTGGTAATCAGTTGCCACTTTCCACATACAACGGGTCAGAGAACTGGCAATCGGATGCCACTTTCCCACAGACGGCGCCAAATGTTAAAGGTTATATTCGTCGTTTACTATTAACGTAACTGTTAATTGCCTACCGCGGATGTTAATTACTAATTCAACACAACAAACCCTTCGGAGACTCCAGAATCTGGTTCCACACCTGCGTACCAGATATTTCCGAGTCTCTCCTTTTTTTCTCTGTATTCAATCTTACCGCAGAAAATAAACTGACTCGAGCCACGTGGGTCCTTGGGAGTGGTAGGGGTCTGTTAGACAGAGGCCCTGTACTATTTTCCCAACTTCTCACTCAACCGTAGTTGTGGCTTTTCCGTCTTAGCTCAATTTTTTGCTCCTGAACAACTTCAATTAGACCAACGTACTGGGCTCGGAGTTCTCAGGCTGTTCTGCCATAGTAGTTGAGCAATAGTCCGAGATTGCAGCCCAACACTTTTAGTAACTTAACACACAGTTCTTCTTATCAGTTCACAGACTTGCCGGGTGTCTACTTTTCAATCCGTAATATCGTAAGACGCATCGCAACCGTGTTACCATTCTACGCGTACTTAGATATTACCGGCGTTATCTTGAACACAGACTACGATACCAACTCAGTCACTTACAGAGAATCATACCAACTCATGTCCATCCTTCACACTTACTTATTCCACCGCAGGGATAGCAAATAGACAACACTCTAACACCTTACGCATAATCAAGACACCTCAACTCGTTACCGAACAGAATCTCACAATCGTGGTACCGACTCGTAACACCACAGTGTATCACACATACGTAGTCAAATGATTACATAGAGAAGGCGCACAGAACAGGACAGAACCAAGACACTCTACTCGTTACACATAGTAGAAGAAGTAACCCCAAAAAACGGGAACTCTCACAATATACTAGCAGCTTCCCAAAAAACGGGGACTCTCTCTCTGCTGCTCTCGTCCCTTTTCATTGCTTTAAATAGAGTTTTGTTACAAGGCTTTACGCGAATCTTTCTTTACCGCGTACTTTCAGAAGGGTTCTTTCTACATTAAAAACCTCTGTCTAAGTACAATTGTCCTTTGTTCGGCGGCCGTCTAACAGTCTCTCATGGAGATGAGGAGGTGTATAATCAAAAGTTAGGCTTTACCACACAATTTTTAGCTTTCAGGTTGTTATGTGTGTAGCATACGTAATTAACAAGTGTCCCACCAAAGCACTACAATCCATCACTCCATATGAGGCTTGGCATGGCTACAAGCCATCTATTGCTCATCTACGTGTTTTTTGTTATCTTGCATATGCATTAGTGCCTGAAAAAAATGTAGAAAATAGGATGATAAAGCAATAAAATGTATTTTTGTTGGGTACAATTTTGAAAGCAAAGGCTATTTTCTTTATCATCCATAGACTAAATGCATTCTGGTTAGCCATGATGTTGTTTTTATGGCAGATGCAATTCAGCCATTACTTTCATATACCAAGGAGACATCAGTTAGCTCCAAAGATATGTATGACACTCTGTTGCCTCTTCGTATAGGTGGACGGTCAAGTGCTAGTCCAAATGAGGCAATTTTGCAGCCTTTACAGGTTTCACATCATGATGAAAATCATTACATTTTTTATGCAAATTTACACAAGGGCTGATATAGAGGAGGCAAAAACAAAGCCCAAATGGCTTGTGTAGACTTTGCAAGATAGCAAATTAGATGCACCTCTATCATATCTACTCGTTCAGGCTCTTATAGTTCTTGTTTTGCATCATATTGCTATGCTATGGTTGCCTTTAGTCCTTCAGATGAGAATGAGCCTGTTTCTTTTGATGAAGCATAAAATTCAGAAAATTGGATGGCTGCTATGCAATTTGATATGTTTTCATTATGAAGAATGGTACTTTGACTTTATGTGATTTTCCTCCTGGAGAAAAGGCTATTGACACTAAATGGGTATACAAGCTAAAAAGTGAACGTGATGGAAGAATTGATAGGTATAGGGCTAGGTTTGTTCCAAAAGGTTATGCTCAAGAGAAAGGCATTAATTTTGATAAGACCTTTGAACCCACATGCTAAAGGACCTCTGTTCATAGCATATGTACACTTACAGCTTATTAATCTTTGAATGGACGTTAGTTGGACATAAAAATTTAATTTTTGAATGGGGACTTACATGAAGAGGTATATGTATTTCATACCCATGGTTTTGTGCAGAAGTGGCATGAAAACAAAGTGTGTAGGTTGAAAAGTCATTATATGGTTTGAACAAGTACCATGTGCTTGGTATGAAAAGATACCTACTTTGTTGCACATGGTTTTGAGAACAATCCATTTGAGAGCACCTTATATGTTAAGCTTGCAAATGATGTGTTTCTGATAATTGTTGTCTACGTTGATGACATGCTGCTCATGGGTACTAATGAGAAGCATATTGATGATTTTAGGTCTGATTTGCCTGGATCTTTTGAGATGTCCGATTTGGGGCATTTTTGAGATGTCAGATTTGGCGCATTTGCATCATTATTTGGGCATTCATTTTATGCAAGTTGATGGTGGAATAGATTTGTGTCAAAAAAAATATATTGACACATTATTGCAACATTGTGGCCTTGAAGATTGCAAGCCCAGTGCCGGTCCTATGGAAACATGTTTATGGATGAGCCTTCATGATGCTAAAGATGCATTTGATGTTGTTCTCTATCACCAAGCTATTGGATGCTTGATTTACTTATGCATAACCCAACGTGATATCCACTTTGTTGTCTCTCAGATGAGCAAGTTTATGCATTGTGTAGGCATTGAGCATTGGCAGGTGGTTAAGCATACCTTTCGCTTCTTCAGTGGTACCCAGCCACTTGGACTGTTTTATTCCAAGGGGGATCACAACCGTGAGATTTACATACTTTTTCTGACTCTAGGTGGGCTGGTTGCTATGACAATTGTGTATCCACTAGTGGTTTTGGTTGCATGCTTGGTGGCTCATGCATATCTTGTTTGACCAAGAAGCAGCCTGTTGTGGCCACTTTTAGTTGTGAGGCTAAGTATAGGGAAGCTTTCATAGCAATTGTTGAGTGTGTGTGGTTAATATGCCTTTTGGTTGATTTGGGTGTTGTTAGTCTTTTGCCACCAATATCTTCACTAATAATCAAAGTGCATTCTCAGTTGCGAGGAGCCCTCTCTTCCATGCTCAAAGAAAGCACATTGAGGTGCATTATCATTATGTCAAGGAGATGTTATCTATTTGGCAGATCACTTTGGCATATGTGCTCACACAAGATAACACTACAAATTGTTTCACAAAGGATCTATCTTGGGAGAAGTTTGAAGCTTTTTGCAAAGATTTGGGCTTACTTAATTTTGTGGATTTATCTCTTTCCACATACCTTCACACTTCATTATACATGAGTACCAGCTCCATGTTCACTGCATCACTCCTAAGGGGAATTTGTTTATATATTTTGGTACTGATGTGTGTGAACAGAGTTAGGACCATTGGGGCACTTTCTTTCCTCTTTAGGAGGTATTCTTTTCCCTGGTTTGTATATATTGCCTTTAACCCTGACCAATGACTTATCTTTGTACATTCGCTTGGTAATACATTTAGTGAAAGAAGTCCTAGAATCTTGGAGAAGATAGAAGACTTGAGTTGCGAAGTGATGAAGATGGTTCAGCAAACAAGCATAGAACCTCCCCTAGATCTTTTGACATGTCAAGTAGACCTTGTAGACTTGTGAATAGTGCAATAAAAACCAATAGGTACCTTGGAACATCAATGTGAAATAATTGGTACAAAATGGATAGAGTTGTACTTTGACTAGCTCATAGAGACCTTCTAAATTTGGATGGAAGCTTTAATTTCAAATACTTAGAGCAGCTAGCAAACTTACAATTGGAAAAATCCCTTTTAAGGGAATTTAATGCATAGGGTTATGTAGCTAAAATGCATAAAAGACCTAATTTATATCAACCAATGAAGGAGAAATAGGCTTTACACTAATTGGATGTGAACCTATTTTTAGGATTGTGCAAAAAATGATCCCGAGACCTCCAACTAGAGATTTCTCGGGATCCACTAAACCAAATGACTTGACAATTTCTACACATAAACTAGGTAGTAATATCTTTCTAAGGAGAGATCACTCACTTATTATTGTGAGTGTCAATGTGAAAGGCCAAATTGCTGCCAAACACTTTTGTATATGTTCTTTAATAAAATATATAGTGGCCAAGTTAGCCATAGACTCTAAGTTCGACCACATTTGTATGACCTAAGAAATATGTGTTCCTGGTCTGTGTACTATGTGTTTTTTCCATATTTGGTAGCCTCTATGTGGAGTACTGTGTGTGGCATCTGAAACTTAGTTTTTCTACTTCGAGGCTATCATCATGAAAGCTCTCGATAAGGAGACTCCACTATGGTGCATCACCATTGAAATGATTTCTAGTATCAGAGCATTTTGATGCAAAAGAATTGTTCCTTTTGTTTGAGTGGAGTGAGCACCCACCTGCCCACCCAAGGCTTTCTCTAAGGAAAGTGGTGATCACGGCATAGACCTTGGCATACCTTGTCATCAGAGTCATTGAAGTCACCATTGGCACCGTTGACTGCGTTCAAGGGGGGACCTCAACAATCAAGGAACACAAAGGTTTGCAGTACTTCTCGGGAGGTCACCCATCCTAGTTTGTTCCCTACACAACTCGCTTGACAAAAAATCTCTTGCCACTAAGCTACACTCTTGTGGTGCTTGAGAAAGGGGAAAGACTAAGGTTCACATTACCTTGAACATGTTTTGGGCTCTCAAAGATTCCTTCTTTGCTTTCAAAGCCTATTTTGAAGCTCTTTTGGGATGCTTTTTGGAATCATTTTGGAGTACTTTCATGCATAGTTCTCATGAAATGGGTTCAAGAACATCATGAAGACTGCTCTTTTGTACTTCTCTGACAATGAATATTCATCTTTGGGGCTGATTTTTTAGCCACACTAGTAAATCTACAAGTTTCTTGAATGGTTTTTCATTGTGATGGGAGTAGCCAGTGCAAGTTTATGGAGGTTTTTTGAGCCTAAAGAACACATTTGACGAACACTTACAGGTGTTATTGGCTGTTAGGGCACTGAATTCAGCCTTTCACTACCATTTTACTACATATATTGAGTGCATACACACTATGTATGCTTCTGTGGATACCGCTTATGTACATCCATGTGGTCATTGATATAGCATTCGTCTTTTTGTATAAAGCATTTTACATTTGATAAAGAGGATCATGGTGAGGTTTTCTTAACTGGGAGATACCGAGATTTCAGGATCTCTTTGGTGACGCAAGTGGAAGACTTACCCAACCTCACCATAGGAGATATATGCTAGTTTCTCATAGGTGCTCGATAAGCCGAGTTGGCTTCTTTCGAGTACCTGATAATATGCAATCGATTCAATGATTCACTATGCAGGTTTGCATGTCAATACTCTCAGTTTCATAAGATTTTGACACTTGTCATATGCTCATTTTGCATAGGAGCCTCTAGATTTTTTTTTTCCTTTTTTTGGATTTGCCAACCATAAAGTGGTCGATTTACTCCTTGATATGCTTATTGATGTGAGCACATTCACTCTCACATAATCCTTTTGTTTGGTCATTATTACTATTCATTAATCCATTTTTCTAAGAAGATTGTTGAATTTTTTTGAGAATGTGACACTTTGGTCATCCTTTCTTGAGCCTTAGTGGTGCTTGAACTATTATAGCTCCATTTTCATTCTTGTCAGCTCTCTATCATCATGGCATTAGAAATCTCAGGCACATCTGGTGGATTTGGGTTAAGTGTTGGTGTTCCCAAGAAGAGCTATAACTTGCAAGGTGTGTACTCGAGCCGAGACGACTCAAGGACTTGTGCCAATGAGACTATACCTCAATTGCCACACAAGTGCATATAGTGGGTACTTTAACACACATTTAAATGTCAATCCTAAGGAGCGACTTACCAAGTGTATGAAGACGTGTGCACACGTGATGGAATATGAAGTGGTTTAGCTAGCATGCATAAGAAAAGACTACTACCTCTCACGCTCGCTGAAATACTGAAAGTGTTTGCCGCAAGCCTCTTACAGCAGTTTTGGTATTTTGAGGTTTTCTCCCAGCCCAGAACTCCGAATATAGGCAATAGGGTACTCGTTTCGAAGCTCTCGACGAGACGCATCCAACGGTGGTAGTTTCACTCAATTCTGACTACTCTGCTTCAAGTTATGGCAAAAACAGTGAATGACAGGAATCACAAATACCCGCGCCACAGCTTCTCTTAGCTTACACACACACTACAGCAGTTCAAAACCAAGGGGAAGGGGTAGACAACAGTCCTACACATGCATTACAAGCATCACACACACATACAAGAGCGAAATGAAGATCAAAATCAGCAAGGAAGAGGCAAACTCGAAAATTTGAAGAGCTCCTCCTTCACAATGGCAAGAAGTCTTTACAATGAGTCACAAAGTGACTTATATACATGAGCCCTAAGTTTGGTCCTTTCACACAAGAGACCGGCACTTTATTCACTAAGAGACTAATTTCCTACTATTGTACATGGGTAATTTCTACTCTTCTGTGGGGATGCATCTAGAGGACTCCTCTAGTGCATTTACAATGGAAATATATTACAAGAATGAATTATGATACAAAAGTTTGGTGTCCAAATCGGAAAAATTTTAGGGCCCGTCTTTTTCTCTGCTTTGTACTTCCTTTAGCTCTGCAACACTCTCCCCCTCTTCGTCTCTGTCGTCCCTTGACAGACTTTGCTTCTTGTCATCCGTTTACTTCTTCTCTCCGCACGCTTCCCTTGGTCAGTGTTTTCTGTAGTTAAACAGACATGCAGATTTGATGGCCTTCTTGATTCAAGCTCTACTACTCGAGAGCCTGTTGCACTTGTCTTGCCTGTTGACTTGGGTTGCCACGCACGCCACCAGTGACTAGGAATGTGCTGTTCTTAGTCACCCTCTTAAACTTTTTAGCCTCTACCCCTTTCTAACTTTTGGTCCTCTGATTTGTCCTGGTTGCACACATCTGACCCTGTTGTATTGCTTTGAGGCTGTTTGCTTTTTTCCACCGTGCATGACCTGGATGTTTTGCCTTTTTGCCTGATGCGTGCCCCTGCGACTTACCAAGTGTATGAAGACGTGTCTTCTCAGTCTCACTCATCTCTAATTTCTTTGTTAATTCCTGGACTTGGTCTTTCAGTTTTGTCTGCTCTATCTCTAGCATGTTGTTTTGGAACTCATGTGTGAATTGGATGGTCTTCCATGTCCCTACTTTATCCAATACTCGGGCTTTGGGAATTGAGATCTTTGTCGCGGCAGGTTGCATAGTATTCATTACCTGTGCACATCTCTGAAAGTCTGGCACATAGATTGGGAACTTGAGGAATGCCTCCATGCCGGCTTGTGTCCATACATCCTCAATATGAGGTAGTCCTTGTATGATCGTTTTGAAGTCCTGTGACATGATAGGGAAATAATGATCTGTATCCATTATCTTGATAGTTGCCATGAAGATGAGTTCTGCCACTGGTTGATCATCCCGAAACCAGTGACCTCTTGCTTTTGTTACTGATTCTAATGGAAGAAGTTGCACCTCTTCTTGCTGCGTAGATTCGGAATCAGTAGATGCCATCTGCACTCAATATAGAGTATGAGTTAGTTGCCATATGTTATCATAAATCTTCCATTACTTGTTTGTCATAAGCTCGATATTGCTCCGAGTGAATGGTGTCGTCCCTTTCCCGTGTGTGTGAGAAAGGTAATACCTGGATTTTTCCACATTTTTATGTATTTTTATATTTTCATCTGAAAAGGAAAACAGAAAAGTTAGTTTATAGCTGAAGCAGTTATTAAATTTTTTGGAGTATTTTTCTTAGTATATGTACAAGTGCTCTCCTATTTCCTCGTGAGGAAAATGTGCTTGACTATCCTGAAATAGAAGAAGGATGTGCCGAATGCTTGGCCTTGTAATGTGGCCCTATCATGCATACTTTGGGTCTCGAAAGCTCGTTATGTGTGCAATTGGAAGTATTTGGGTGATGCAAGCTATCTGTTTTGTCTTTCGGTATCCAAATCTGCTTCCTTGAGCTGGGCCTTGTTGTATGTTGCCCACTTCCACTGAATGTGGCTCTTTCCTTCTTGTTGTAAGTCTGCCTGATCTGCTTTGTGAATCTCGGAAAGGGTCGGGTTGCCCTTGCAGACTCCTTCTTTCTCCAATAACTCTTTTTCTGTGGTTGTTTTGCCTGCGGACCATATTGGTTCTTCTTGTGCTGAGGACCATCATTTCGGTTTGGTTTCTTTGTAGTGCATGACTTAGGAATCCAGATTTGCGAACGATCCTGTTGAGCAGCTACTACCTTCTTTGGGATCCATATTGTAGCAATTCGTCGATGACTTCATTGCTCAGACCAAGTTGGTTTCTCCTTTGATTGTTTGTTCTGATGTCGGTTGTGCTTCTGTAGTCGAAGATACTCCTCCACTTGATCTTTCTTTATCCACGCTTGGTTAGAGTATGGAATAGGGTATATTTTAATGGGTACAGTTTTTGAATTACTCAGAGGGCTAGTCTCTCTAATGCATGGTGTTTCGGTGAGGTTGGTTTCAGCTTGATTGACACTCTCAAGACTTGCTAGACTAGAACATGGTGTGCAAGCAGAATTCAATGTATCCGCACATATATTACTCGATGAAGGTGTTTCTCTAGTGCTAGTGATCGTACATTCAGGACTTTGTTCATTAGATTGAACTGTTTGCTCCATGCTCACAGATTTGAGTGGTCGTTCATCTAGCAGACTGAATACTTCACGATGTCCTATCCTGGCTGAGATGTATCCTAACGCCAATTGAATGGTCACCTCGTATTCATAAATCCAGTCTTGGCCTAACACTACTTCCTCGAGTAAATCTTGGTCATGACACACCAACAGCTTTTGTTCCATAGTGTTGTTGCCAAGATGCAAGGGTAAGGTGATCTCACCTATGCATTGAGTAATTGTTCCTCCTATCCCTATCAACTGGGCCATCGATGGACGTACTGTCTCCTTGAGTTTTTGGGTCAACGAAAGCTTGATGCAGCTTACAACGGCTCCTGTGTCAATGAGAGCATTCACCAAGTGGTATTCCGTTTTTCCCGCTCCCAAATTTAAATAAGGTTGTGTTCTCTACGATCCTAGGCTTTGAGTGGCTCTAAAATTAGCCATTGGGATGAGTTCTTCTCCTAGTCGATATCTTTCATCTCGCTCTCTCATCCACTCTTTCCGTTTCTTTATTCTTTCCAATGCTTCCTGTCTCGCTTCCTCTCGTATTCTTTCCTCTTCTATGCGTCTATTCTTGCCTTTGATTAATCGAGACATAGTTTCTTCGGTTAATGGTTCTAGATATTTTTTCACTCGACACCCACTGATGTAGTTTGGTAACACGTCTCCATCTAAGGTTGCTAAGCTAATGGCTCCACTTGTAGATATGCGATTAATGATTAATGGACCATATCTCCTCTTCTGCAACTTCTTAGCATGTTGTTTCAAGGTGTACACCAGAACTAAGTCTCCTTCCTTCAAATTTTTGTCCTTTATGTGCGCATCGAAGTAGGCTTTTTGTCGTCGTTTAGCAGCATAAATACCTGCTACTGCTTGCAATCTAGTCTCATGTAACTTCTCAATTTGATCTAGTTGTTGGGATAATTCATGACCGTTCCACTCGTATTGCTGAGCCACTTTCAATGTAGGCACTAAAAAGTCAATTGGAAAAATTGCATTTTGCCCATACACTAAATTGAAAGGAGTAGTGCCTATGGCGGTTTTATAGGCTACTCGAAATGCCCATAAAGCATGATGTAACTGCTTATCCCAATCAGATCTACCATTGTTAATGATTTTGGTGAGAACTGTACACAAGATTTTATTTGAACTTTCTGCTTGTCCATTTGCTTGTGGGTGATAAGGGGCTGATTTCTTATGAATTACTAAGAATTCATTCAATAAGGCTTCTATTACTTCATTAACAAAGTGCGTACCTCTATCACTCACAATTTCTATAGGTAGTCCAAATCTAGTGAACACGTTCTCGAAGAGAAACTTGGCTGTGGTTCTTGCATCATTTTTCTTTGTTGCTTTTGCTTCAACCCATTTGGTCAGGTAATCTGTGGCTATGATTATATATTCGGCGTGTGAACCTTTTGCTGGTGGGTTAATAGGCCCTATGAAGTCAATTCCCCATTTTGTTAAAGCTCTCGCGCATATCATTGGTCTTAATGGCATGTCATCTCTCCGAATTGGGTATTTAGTTCTCTGACAAGTCTCACAACTTCGTACATACGTTTCAGCATCCATATGTAGAGTTCCTTTACATCTTCCTCTCCTTTGTCACTTGCATCCATTGGAAGAATTTCTTCTGAATTTAGTTCAGGTATTGAACCCTCTATTTCGTTTTCTGCTTCTAATTCTTCAAAGGGTGGTTCAATTCCTTCCACCTTCTTCCATTTGTCCTCTTGAACTTGTGCCCATAGATCCTTAGTCCATTCTCCTTCTACTTCGGGGACTATGGATCCTTCCTTTCTCTCAACATCACGTTCGTCATACTGTGGTCTATTTACTTCGGGTGTTTCATGAGTGTTTACACACTCTTGGAATTCTCCTTCAGAAATTCGGGTGTTGGGTAACGGCGATGCAGGTTTTTCTAAGGTTTGTTGTGCAACTTCTATCAATTTTTTGCAGATTTCTAGCCTTTCTTTTTCTAAGTCGCCTCTTGGATATTCTCTCTCGTGTTGCTCTATGGTAGGTCCTCTCTGATTCTTGCCTTGTATGCCTGAATCCACATGGCTAATTCTTCAAGCATTGGGTCTGCTAAAACTGATCCTACCTCCTCTTTTTTATACTGTTCATTTTTGTTCCCTTCTTCCCTCTTCGGTTCTTCTTTTGGTTTTTGTTCGTTTTCCTCCTTTTCCTTCTTCTGTAATAACTTCTTTTCTTTTAGCCTCTCTCTTCGGTGCTTCCATCTCTGGGACCTTTTTCTTGCAATACTTTTCTCCGGCTCTTCTGAGTCTTCAACTCTTTGAGGGATGGGCGTGTCCCTCTCCTTGTCACTTTGGTTGTTCTCATCCATTTTATCAGGGGTCTCTCTGGCTTTGGCTCTCGTTATTGCTTTCAATGGTACTGTGTATTCTTTATCACTCCCTGATGATTCAACTACTTCTATTACGTTGATTTGTACATTAGATGTAACCTTGTTGGGATTCTTGGGGCAGTCTCTGAAAAGATGTTCCTTCCCACAATCACTACAGTATCCCTCCCAGACTCATTGTGGTGGTGGTGGGTTTGGCAATGTGCATTCTCTGATATAATGATCACCTCCACACCTATAACATGGTCCTCTGGGTACAGGCGGTCTGTTCATGGGTCGGGGTGGTATGGTTGCTCTAGGAGCTGTGTACATTAATGACACATAATCCTGCTCATAACCATATGAACTATCTGGTGCTTCCATGCCATAGGCATATGGTTCATACAATTGTCCATATTCCATCATTGAGTTTTCATAATTAGAGTATGTTCCTTGACTAGGATCATAAAATGAGTCATATGGTTCATTACTAGTCAAAGGTGTGGCTGGCACTATAGCTCTCTCTAGGTTTTCTTCAGGTTGGGCAATCTTGACTGGGACAACGTTCTGAGGATGGGGCGGTTGTTGTCCTAGTACTGGCTGTGGTTGTATGTATCCCTGATAAGCATATGGTCGCGGTGCTGGGGCCTGTGGCTGATAAGAGGGATACCTAAAAGCTTCACCTCCCTGATGATTCTGAGGGTACCCGTACGGTCTCATGTATTGCTGTGTAGGTCTCGCTTGCCTATTGTAGGGACAATTTTCTGTGCTATGATTTGTGTATTTTTGTTCCACACTGCAATATTGTAGAGGTCCTGGGACAGTGGGTCTATTATAACCATAAGCCGGCGGTGGGACTACTCACCTAGTACACAAATGAGAAGGATGATCACCTCCGCAATGCATACACCTTCTAAGCATGGGTACTCTCATTGGGTTGTTGGGGTAGTTCCTCTGTCCTTGAACATTCAATTTTTTCGCTAACAATTCGGCTATTTCCTCTACGTTGTTTTTAGGTATGGATGCGTTACTGTTCGAATCTTCGGTTTTAGAGCTTCCTTGAGGTATTTTCAGATCCTCTGCAAGGTTATCTTCTAAATCTATGCATTCCTTCATGCATTCTTGCAAGGTCTGAACCCTTTTTACATACACCAATGATCTCAAGGATCCGTTCAATAGTCCTTCCAAAAATAATGACACCATTTTATTTTGTGTTGGCCTCTCTTCCACTGGGCATCTGTCTACATATTGCTTGAATCTTCTGGCAGCCAATCTCACTGACTCGATAGGGACTTGCTTGAAGCTATGGATTAATGATGAAGAATTGTTTTTGATTCCTGATTTAGTAAATTCCTCAATCATTTCTTGGTATACTTGCTCCATGTTCTGAAAGTATTAGGGTCCAATGGCTGAAACCATGCCAACGCTGTGTCTGACAAGGTAAGACCAAAGGACTCATATTGAATCAAAAAGTCTTCTACCTGTTCGGCTCTGATTACTTGTTTAAATTCTGCTATATGGTTGTAAGGTTCACTCGAGCCATCATAGTGATTTCTCATACATTTGGCAACTTGGATTGGCCTTAGTCGTCTTCCTGCTTCGGGTTGTCTAGGCATCACTGGGAAAATAGGTCTTCCTATATGTATGCCTGGTCCTCTTACTACCGGAGGTCTGACTGGAGCATGAACTCCATGTCTGGGGTCAATAGTTGGTTGAGGTCGGTAGTTAGGGTTATTGACAGGCATTGGGAACTGTACAGGAGGTCTGAAGGGGATTTGAGTTGGTTGAGTTTGTTGTGTTTGTTGGGTTTGGCCCGACTGTTGGTATGAATCATTAAGGGAAGTTCCCAGTGGGTTTCTTGATGTAGTGGCTTGGTCCCTGGGTGGGAACACTGGGATGTTTTGATACTTCAATTCCACTCTTTCCGCTTCTGTTATGGGCCAATATCTTCTCTGATTTTTATCCAGATATGTGATAATGGTGGAAAAATCAGGATCCTGCAACTCATAAATGGTGACTGGATTAGGAGCAGCTTCCCAAATTGAGGAATGTGCTCTAAGGAGATGCTCCATCCCATTGATCAAGTATACATCCATTAAGGTGTCATCCTGGGGAATCAGATCTCCTCTCCAGATCCCCGCAACTGTGGATCTCCCTCTAGGTGTGGTTACTTGCTCTTCATTCCCTCCTCCAAAAGCATTATTTTCTTCACCAATTTCAATGATGTTTTCTGGGTGTTCTATGACAACGTACTGGATATCCCTTTTGTCCATGTAAAGTCCTCCTACGTATTTGACTGCAGGTCTAGGCACTATGTAAGCCTTTGATGCTTTCTTTAACTTGGCCACAGATCTGTTTAGACCATCCAGATAAATGGGGACCTCATTGTGGTTGGTGTTCACATACTCCAAAGAGGTTCTGTACTCTCCCTCAATGATTGACATCATGCCAATCATGGGTACTGTGTTTTGCATATCCTCTGAAGCCATGGGAATTTCTTCCTCTGACTCACTGGAGGTCTCAGAGTAATGTGAACGGTTACTTGGCTCTGCTACGCTACCTATAGAAGAAATTATACTTCTTCGGCTTCCTAGGGTTCTTCCGGATCTCAGGTTCATCCACTTCTGAACTCTGTTCAGTCTGTGCTACCCTTGGGCCTTTGGTACTCTTCACAACAGGTCAAAAAATTTCTAGAAGCCTTTGGCTGGAAAAAATGACTAAAAAAGAATTTTTCCCAGATCACGATACTTGACCTCCAAAATTCCACGATACACGATCTCTGGGTTTGGACGATACCCGATCCCTGACAAATATCGCGATATCTGACAAACGATACCGATACTTGGCAGAAAACGATACACGATATTTGGTCACAGGTGATACACGACCTCTCACGATACTTGACTGCCACGATACTTCTCACAAACGATACTTGGCTACTAAACGATACACGACATAGAACAAGTATCGCGATCTCTGAAGATCAGACGATACACGATACTTCAGATCCACGATACACGATCTCTGAATTGGAACGATCAACGATACCCGATATTTGGTAAGTATCACGATCTCTGAGTAGCGATACACGATACTTAACCCAAACGATATGCGACCAACGATCGCCGATACTTGAACAAACCGATACGCGATCTTTGGCAAGTATCGCGATCTCTGTGAAGCGATACACGATACTTAACTCAAACGATACACCATCTCTCTCCAAACGATCGTTGGCAAAACGATACACGATACTGAACAAGTATCGCGATCTCTGAAGATCAGACGATACACGATACTTCAGATCCACGATACACGATCTCTGAATTGGAACGATCAACGATACACGATATTTGGTAAGTATCGCGATCTCTGAGTAGCGATACACGATACTTAACCCAAACGATACGCGACCAACGATCGCCGATACTTGAACAAACCGATACGCGATCTTTGGCAAGTATCGCGATCTCTGTGAAGCGATACACGATACTTAACTCAAACGATACACGATCTCTCTCCAAACGATCGCTGGCAAAACGATACACGATACTGAACAAGTATCGCGATCTCTGAAGATCAGACGATACACAATACTTCAGATCCACGATACACGATCTCTGAATTGGAACGATCGACGATACACGATATTTGGTAAGTATCGCGATCTCTGAGTAGCGATACACGATACTTAACCCAAACGATACGCGACCAACGATCGCCGATACTTGAACAAACCGATACGCGATCTTTGGCAAGTATCGCGATCTCTGTGAAGCGATACACGATACTTAACTCAAACGATACACGATCTCTCTCCAAACGATCGCTGGCAAAACGATACACGATACTTCTCCGGTATCGCGATCTTTGACCAAACGATACTTCTCAAGTATCGTGACCGGCACGAAACGATACACGATCAACGATACACGATCAACGATCGCTGGGAAAACGATCTCTGACCAAGTATCGCGATCGGTATGAAATGATACACGATCGACGGGAAATATCACGATACTCAACCACAGGAGCAAAGCGATACTTGCTAAGTATCGCGATACTTGACCGCGGGAGCAAAACGATACTTGACCCTTAGACAAATTTTGAGAAATGTTTTTTGAGTTTTGATTTGGGCCCCTTGATCTCCTAGCTCCTCTCTCCTCTCCTCACTCTCTGTATCAATCAAAACACACCTTTTTACCCCCTGCAGATCTCAGACGATACCTGGCGCAGATCGTTTCACTCTGAAAGACTTGATTTATGTAATGCGGTTGATGGAATGATACAAAAGCTTACCTTAGGATTCTATCACAACCCTCTACTCCTCCTGACTAGCTCTGTATAGCTAAGATTGCTCCACACTGTCCACGATCTCTGCCACAGCTCACGATACTCGACGCTCTCTCTCTCGATACTTGCTCGAAACAAGTGATTTTCAAAATGACTCTTTTTGGCTTTTATACTTGGTTTTTTTCCTATCTACTGAAAATGAAACAACAAGACAAAAAGTGAAAGCTACTCTAATCTACTCCCTCACTCTTCCTACTCTCCTAAACCTAAACCTGAAACTTATTACACACACCTCGGGGATGTGAAGTAACAAGTGCTGAAGTGACTGACTACTTGCCAAAGGACAATTTCACCTCTACAAGTACGATTCTATCACACTCGATCTATAACCATCACGAAGGCACCTTGGTTGAGTGTTCCCCGGCAACGGCGCCAAAAACGTGTGTACTCGAGCCGAGACGACTCAAGGACTTGTGCCAATGAGACTATACCTCAATTGCCACACAAGTGCATATAGTGGGTACTTTAACACACATTTAAATGTCAATCCTAAGGAGCGACTTACCAAGTGTATGAAGACGTGTGCACACGTGATGGAATATGAAGTGGTTTAGCTAGCATGCATGAGAAAAGACTACTACCTCTCACGCTCGCTGAAATACTGAAAGTGTTTGCCGCAAGCCTCTTATAGCAGTTTTGGTATTTTGAGGTTTTCTCCCAGCCCAGAACTCCGAATATAGGCAATAGGGTACTCGTTTCAAAGCTCTCGACGAGACGCATCAACGGTGGTGGTTTCACTCAATTCTGACTACTCTGCTTCAAGTTATGGCAAAAACAGTGAATGACGGGAATCACAAATACCCGCGCCACAGCTTCTCCTAGCTTACACACACACTACAGCAGTTCAAAACCAAGGGGAAGGGGTAGACAACAGTCCTACACATGCATTACAAGCATCACACACACATACAAGAGCGAAATGAAGATCAAAATCAGCAAGGAAGAGGCAAACTCGAAAATTTGAAGAGCTCCTCCTTCACAATGGCAAGAAGTCTTTACAATGAGTCACAAAGTGACTTATATACATGAGCCCTAAGTTTGGTCCTTTCACACAAGAGACCGGCACTTTATTCACTAAGAGACTAATTTCCTACTATTGTACATGGGTAATTTCTACTCTTCTGTGGGGATGCATCTAGAGGACTCCTCTAGTGCATTTACAATGGAAATATATTACAAGAATGAATTATGATACAAAAGTTTGGTGTCCAAATCGGAAAAATTTTAGGGCCCGTCTTTTTCTCTGCTTTGTACTTCCTTTAGCTCTGCAACACAAGGCAAAGAACATTTTGAGATGTGAAAATTTCATGGCACAAACTTTGCTCTATGGAAGAATTAGATCCGAGATGTGCTGATTCAGAGGAGATAGTGAAAGCGAGTAAATGAATCTCAAAGAAGACAATTTATATGGATGACGATGATTAGGATGAGTTGGATGAAATGGCAAGGTCTACCATTGGATTTTACCAAGTAGATAATGTTTACTTCATAGTATTGGATAGCAATAGTGCAGAGGAGCTTTGGAAGAAATTGTGCAATACATATGAAAAAGAAATGGCATCAAATAAAGTGTATCTCATAAGAAAGTTATATGACCTTCACATGGTCACAAATAGTGTTGTTGCTCATCTAAATGTATTTGAATCTATATTCTCCCTGTTATAGCCTCAAAAAATGGAGATGGATAATGAAATGAAAGCTTTACTATTATGATGCACTATACCATCATCATGGGATACATTTTGCACAACTATTAGCAATAGTGCACCTAGTGGTAAGTTGGTCTATGATGACATAAGATTCTCATGTTTTTTTTCATGTGACACCACATATAGAATGGTTCTCTACATATGGAGCAAAGTCTCTTGGTATTGTGAGACTTGGTGGCTCTTGCTAGTGTGACATTATTGGGATTGGAGATGTGTTTGTGCAGCTCATTGATGGTTCAATATTTATTATGCATAATGTGTTGGTGCACTTAAAACCAAGCCCACATACTTGGTTAATTAGATCATACATGATCTATTATGCAAGACTTCATATGATCAACCACTTGTAAAAATTTATTTACATTTACCTTTGTAAAAGTTGTACACATCCACGTGGAGTTATGACACTCTTAATCATGAATCATTTGGTTGTTGAATGATGAGGGAATCTATCCTATACTTTAGGATTCACATTTTAGGTAGATCTTTGAATTTGAATTTAAACTTTGGCTATAAAAAGGGGATCAAAAGACCCGCGTGTTATCTCGAGCATATAAGATCATTTTGAGTGAGTTTCATTGTGAAGTGAGAGCTTATCTCCTAGCTCATTCCACTTTCACACATTGATCAATGTATGATTGCCAATGACATTGCATTTGTATATGATTAATACATATATGATCATTACATCTCATTTCACTTCCCTGTTATAACTTCATCAGATAGTGATCTTCTCAGAGCTTTTTCTTAGTGCATAGTCGATCATTTTTCATGCTTTAAAGCATGGTAGATTCAGCATAATCTATATTACATGACTACGAAATTTCTTTAGCGTAGCTTCTGGGGATCGTGAGATATTAACATATCTTTACTCACTCATCTGTTGATTGTTGCACCTTGTAAAAGTCGGGATGGTCTTATGATTTGCTTAACATCTTTCTCTGTGTGTAGTCCTTAAATTTTGATGAAATCACTCATGATTGATAGCTTAGTAAGTTAATAAGAGTTCCCCAAAAGGAATTAAGCCAATTGTTGTTGTGCTCAGAGAAGTGCTCAAAACATTGAACATGTATAGGAACAAAAATAGCAAGTTTTTTACTCTTGGATTAACTCCTACCTATCTGTTTTGATCCATTGATTAGTGGATCATATTCCAAGCAACACATATGATTATTTGTGATAATTAGCTAGATAAAGAGGCCCACTACAATCTCCAACAATCATTCTTAGTAGATGTGAAGCACGATCTAGCAACACCACTTCATCTCTTGTGACTATCCACCATCTCCTCCAATAGTGGTATCAGAGCTACAACAAGCAAGATGGAAGATGGATTTCCATCCTTCATTGACAAATTGGACAAAAAAAACTACTGAGCATGGTCACTGTGGATGCAAGCATACCTTTGAGGGAGAAGTTTATATGGATACATCTCACAAGATGAAGAAATGCCAATCTTCAGGAGCAAACATCAACTTACAAGGGAAGAGCAAGAAAGGTTGACCACATGGTGTGCAAAGGATGCTCTTGCCAAGTCGTATCTACTAAACTAAATCTTGGATTTCTTGTTACCACATATTAGGAATTGCAAGGCCTCCCAAGAGACTTGGGAAGTGCTCTCATCATATTTCTCATCAAATACAAGATGAAGAATCAATTGTATATGGAATTTACAACCCTAAAGAAACAACCAAAGCATGGGGTGGCTGATTATGTAACCAAGATAAAAGATGTAGCTGACCAGTTTGCAAGCATTGGAGAGGAGATAGAAGAAGAACACATAGTAAGGCAGATCATTAATGAAATAAAGGCTTATGGAACCTTGGGACCTTTGTTTGTATGGCTTAGCACCTCTCTAGACACTTCTTAGTCACTCTTCATGCACACCTTGCACTTTACTTCTTTGCATCACACACTGTATGTCTCTTGCACTTCTCTTGCTTGTCTAAACTATGCTCACCTTGCTTAGTCCCCAAAGAATAATGCCTTGCCTTGCTTTGAGTGTCGATTCACGCATGCTCCTAACTGCTAGAGCATCTTGGTGCTCACTTTGATGTCCCAAGACTGTCTCCAAAAGTGGGCAGCCAACGAATCCTTGTTTTGTCCTGTAGTGAATTTAGACTAAAACAAAAATTTTAATTGGGGGGCCATACTTTCACTTCTGCGTATGCTGCCGCTTCACATACCTTCACATTTTGCCTTTAAATTCCTCAATTGTGCATCTAAGAGAGGGTTCACCTGAACCTTCCAAACACTTTTGAACCTTAGAGAATTACAGAAATACCTCTTCAACCTACAACCAACTTTCTACAATTATACCCTTTGTGAACAATTAATTGTGCACTACCTGTGCATCTTGCTATTTGAACTTTGAACATTTTGACTTCACCCATGTTGAGTTTGACCTTGAACATGTTGACTTTGACCACTTTGACTTTGACTATGGTTGACTTTGATCATGGTTAACTTTGACCAATATGACTTTTATGGGCTCAACAGTTGCCCACCACCTAATGGGCTCTCTGTCTCAAAGAGCTACAGCCAAAACCTGGAGCAGAGATGACACCATGATTCCTATGGTGCAAAATCTTCAAAAGGACACATGACCAGCAACCAAGTCCACCAGGAGTAGTGGACAAAAAACACCAGAGAAGAACCAAAAGTGTAAATTTTGCACGAAAAAAACAAAGGATGGCGAATGGAGGGTAGGAAGGAGGGGGAAGGGAGAGTTGAGGGTGAGGGGGCTGAGATTGAGAGGGCAGGGAGGGGTAAGGATGGGGCTGGGAAGAAGGGTAAAGGGAGGGTGAGGGATTGGGATTATGGGCTTTGGAGAGGGCCGAAATGAAAAAATAGTAAAGGTACACAGGGTGCATATGGGAAATTGTGAAACATGTGGTAAAATAAAGTGAGAATAGACATAGTGGACCATGTGGGTAAAGAAAAACATGTGATAAATGTGCTCAAAACATGGGGGTTTGGATCAAAAGTCATAACAAAGTTGGCATTTTGAAAAAATTAAGTCCAAAAATGAGTCCAGAGGTGCCAAAATACATGAAAATGACCCCAATTTTGAAACAAATGGCCATCTGAGGCGCGATCTAGAGCCAAAAGCATTGGACCACAGAAAAGAAAAAAAAATATGGCTAAAGATTTTATATATATAGATACATATATAATTAATCCTTTTTTTTCACACACGGAAGAGGGCAGAACCTAAAAATACAATAAATAAATAAATAAATAAATAAAAGAAATAGAAAAATAAACATGAAAATTAACTAATTAGAAATAATAAAACAAAATAAATAAATAATAAATAAAAAACAAAATTAAACAAAAATAAAAATAAAAAGAAAATGCAACGCACTGGGGGGTGGGGGGTAGGGTGGGGGGTAGGGGGGGCCGGGGGGGGGGAGAGAGAGAGAGAGAGAGAGAGAGAGAGAGAGAGAGAGAGAGAGAGAGAGAGAGAGAGAGAGAGAGAGAGAGAGAGAGAGAGAGAGAGAGAGAGAGAGAGAGAGAGAGAGAGGAGAGAGAGAGAGAGAGAGAGGCGGGGTGGGTTTTTTTTAGAAAAATAAATTAAGCCTCTTGGGGGCTTTTTTTGGTTAAAAATACCCTAAAAATAAAGAAATTGCTAATAAAATCCAAAAAAATTCAAAATAAAATGCAAACAAAATCAGGAAAAATTTTGAAAACATTTCCCAGAATTTCGAAGCCACTTTCCTACTCAAAACCATAGAAGCTTCCTTTATTCTTCCATTTTATCAAGAAAATGGCATTGAAAAAGATGAAAAAATGCTAAAAACTTTCTAAAAATGCCTTAAAAATTCCCAAAAAATAACAAAAAAATTCGTAAAACTTTTTCTTTTACAAAGGTTGTGAAATGCTTCTAAGTTGCATAAAAATCAAGGAAGAAACATGAAAGAAGTAGATAAAAAGTACTAAAACTTGAGCAAAAATGAAATGAGAAGGCTATGTACAACCTGGACAGATTTTGCAAGTCCCAGGTGATCCATAAATCTTCAATTGTGCTGATGATAGGCCTTGAGCCTTGATATATGACTAAGAGAAAATCCTCCATCATCTCCAAATGTACTGCACTTCATTTGTATTTTCTTCTTTTTGGGCATACTGACTAATTGATAGGGCCACCCTAAATCCTTCATTAGAATATTATTTCCTCCATACTACATCTTTTGTTTCTTTGTTTCAGCTACTTTATAACTTAATCTGCAAAATTTCATTTTTACTATTCTAGCTTCTTCATCCAATGTAATCCTCTGTTTGGAAAGACCTGCACGTACTCCTTTCACATCCTTGTAAATCCTGCACTTACTATCATAAAAATTGACATAACAGATGATATACATACCAGTATCCATAACAAACTAGCCTTTGATATAGGATTTGAAGAATCTTCTTCACTGCTATACTTAAGTGCTTTTCTTTTCTTCTCTCTTCTATGGCCTTTGACTCAGGCAGTCTCTCTTGAATCAGTAAACCGAATGATGTCCTCTTTTTCTTCATAGGCTTCCTCTCTACTTGAGTTTGGAAAAATTCCATAGCAGGAAGATGGTTCTTCTGCATGGATCCAAGCCAACGTGTTTTCTTCTTCATATAAATTTGCTTCTTCAAATAGATCTGCTTCTGGTTTGTCCAACAATTCTTCTTCCATTCAAATGCTGATTGTCTGCATCATGCTGGTATTTCTTTGATTGTCTGGTACTTCTTCTAAAAATATCTGCTGCAACTCTTTTCCCTCTTGCTTTACCCACATTGTGTCCTTTCCCCAATCATGCAGCACATTGGCATGCCTTAACCAAGGTCACCCAATCAACAAAGGGAAACTTCCTTCTACCTAAGGCAGCCTTAGAACAACAAAGTCCAAGTTAAAGATGGTACCTTGTATCTCGACTAGGAGTCCAGGAACCACTCCCATAGGCCTTACTATGCTTTGGTCTGCTAGTGTTAGAGTGAAGTTGGCAGGTCTAGAAGGGTGTAGGCCAATCTTTTTCATAGTATATTCAGGTATCACTGGTACCTATGAGATTTCCTTTTTGCCTTGTATCTGCACATGTGGTGGCTTTGTCTTCAAATGTATCTTTGTCTTTGTTCAGTCCATAAATCCTTGATTCTTGACCTATTTCCACTTGAGCCTTCCCCTTGCCTCTTGTCTGCACTGTAAAAGATTCGATTTCTTCTAACTGCACCACCCTGGTAGATGCTGATGGCCAATTGACTTGATCTACCATTTCTTCTTTGCGCACAAAAATCAATTGAATGTGGGGCCTAGATGAGGATGCTTGGTTCTTAGGACAACAATTAGTATAGTGGTCTCTGGCCTCTGGGCAGTTCCTACAAGGAGGGGCATTTTTTGGTAGAGTGCACCTACTTTGGTAATGCCCACATTCTCCATATGTGAAACAAATAATTGGCCTCCTTGGCCCATTTCCAAAGTTATTCCTATGTCTAGAGTTGTAATTGTTACCTTGATTAGGTGCAGTCGCCATCATGTTAGCTGGTTGTAGGGCTCCTCCTAGTGTCCAATATGTTGTTGCAGGTGGTAACAGAGAAGGTTGGGCCTCCTTGCAACGAGAAAAAGAGAGAGAGAGAGAGAGAGAGAGAGAGAGAGAGAGAGAGAGAGAGAGAGAGAGAAGAGCGTCGTCGCCATGCATAAAGGATCAAGAAACAAGACAGACTAAAAGAGACACGCATTCCAAGAACATCAAAAAAACTAACTAACAAAGAAACACGTCATATGCCCTGATAGGCGACGAAAATGAGACAGTTTCTTCCATTAATTCAAGCCATATAAATACAAGTTTGTGGCCTTTAAAGGCTCTTTCCACTCATTCTCTAACTCACCCTCCAAATGAACCTTAGTACAATGAAAATGTGCCCTTGACACTGGCACGCACGGTGGACTTGAACTACCACATCCCTTGATAAGTGATAACCCCCTCAACAAGATGAAAAGTACATGGAAACCATTTATAGGCTGGGTACCTTTATACAACATGTCATATAACCAAAGAGACACACCTAATCTTGAAGAGTGTTTCAATCCGGGAGCCTCCACATCACTCATGCCCGAGGACACCGGTTCCATCACACTCTCCAAGACCAAATACATCAAGTCAAGCCCTCACATCAAGGCCCAAATATATCCAAACAAAGTCTAAAAATGAGAATCCAACCCATATATAATCTCCATGTACATGTTCATAATGCTAAAGTAGTAACACCGTTCTTCGAATAGAATTGTCCGATTCCATGATATATGTGCTCACATAATTATGCACTACCCTTATGAACAATACTTGCGAACCAAAGTACATGTTTAGACCATGGTATGGAATGCAAGTAAGGCTCATAACATATCCAGAACTATAAGCAATATGTAATGCAAAGCAAAGTGCCTGGAACTTAATCCAAGGTATGCAAATACATTACACACAACTTATAGACTGCCCTCGTATATGCACACAAATGAAATGAAATATAAGTTAATATCACTCATAGGCGACAAATCCGAATACAACTGGAATAGTCCTGGTGCAGAATACTCTTATTCCCCTTCCTCCGCAAATTAACCCTGCTGAGCTTGTTGAAGTACGCCCTAGTGCAATCTCCAATGTACTTCGCGAAGCACCCACTCCTCCATCCTCTTCTCCCGATTACTCTCCACCACCCTCCCTTCATTTGTTTTTCACCTCTTCATCACAACCCCCTTCTGCTCTTCCTCCTCCGACCGTAATGTTCACCGAATTGGAGGCTATGGGTCGTCTACTTATACAGTTTTCTCAACAATTACCCATCCAGATGAAGCTAGCAACTCAGCACGTTCAGCAGGAGTTGCAAAGTAAAGTGGATTTGCTTGAAGCCGACATCGCTCCCGTCCAAGAAGAAACCGTGGTAGTCAAATCTGAGAATCATGCGTTGCAGACTCAGTTGCAACAACTTCAAGCTCAATTAAAGGAAAAGGATAACCTGCTTGCTCAGGCGACACTGAAATCACTATTGTGAAGCAAGAACTTATAGACAAGACAGATACCATGATTGCTTTAGGAAATGAGCTTCATAGTACAAGGGATACCCTCATTGTGTTAGAAGAAGCTTCAGAATCACTTGTGGCCAATGCGCTTAAAGCAGAAGCCGAGTTACATAATGTCACTGAAATATTGTTTCAGAGAGATCAAGAGTTCACGGAGGAGATCGCTAAGTATCTACGGTTGAAGAAAGAGTTGGAAGGTATTATGAAAGAAAGGGATGCGTATTACAAAACCATCCAATATCAAGCTCAGGAGCTGGAACGCACAGAAAAGCAGTTGGGATTTCAAGCAGAAAGATTGTCCACAATTGATGCCCAAATTGCTGACATGAGGCTGAGCAGAGATGATACGTTAGCCAATGAATTCTATTTACAAGAAGCATTTTTGTAGACACAGACAGATTTACTGATGAGTCAAGTTATTGCGGCTAGTTTGGTGAGAACAGATGCACAACTGGTTGAGCGAGAAACTTTGAAGACTATGCTAGATTCTTTAAAGCAAAAAAAACACCAGAACCTTTAACACTAGTTCTGTACTAGGACACTTGAGTGTCCTGGGACACTTAAGTGTCCTACATTTACACCAAATTGATTGATTTTTCTTGATGACACCCTTGAGGCTTTGATGGCATACTCACTTGGAATTGATAGCCCACATCATGTACTTTTAGAAAAAAATATAATCTTTAACATTTTACAACTCCACATGGGTTATAAAATGAAGAAGAAAATGGGAATTTTTAAAAACTTAACTTTTAGCATAACTGAAAAAATAGCACAATTCAAACATTTTGAAAAATTGGATATGTTTTAGGAAATGGAAAGCTATTCATGGACTTTGGCAGTATAAAGCAAGTGTCTAGGGATCTCTAGAGAAGGTTGAACACTTCCATAAGTGATAAACATGGACTCAAAACTTGTCTTCTCTAGAGCACTACCTTTTATCGCACCTTTTAAAGAATGGCTTACTATAAATTATGTGTAAGTGAGATTGTAGAGAATTGGCAAGTTATCAATGGATAATCTTCATACTAATTGAATGCATATTTTTATTCAAAGTTAGAAGGCCTCCACTTTGAACTAGTAGCCATTGCATTTGGTGCTAACTTTCATGTTGAATTGGTAAAGCATATATTTATATTGTTAGGCCGCCGGATTGGCACATTGTAATTTTATATTCTCATATACCGCATGCACCGAAAGGGCGTAGAGAAGTGATGTAACCCTTTTATTCATTAATGAAGAGACATGACATTGTTCTCTGGTGATAGAGGATACGGGATCGCCAGACTGTCTGTCTGGGCGATTTGCGACCTTATGGAGACTTCGTCGTGCAAATTACAGATATTCAGAGTACTGTCACTCTGTCTTTGTTGACTCACAGTAATTCTTTATTAACACAGTAATGTTATGTTCACGTTAATAAGTCTGTGCGACTGTGATCATTAATATGTGCGTTAAATACGGTGTGAGGAATAACCGAAATACGAACAATAATACGATGTAGAAGAAGTATATTGGATAGTAGTGTGATGCTTAATTTGATAGTTAAGTTGGGAAAACCAGTTAAAGGGCCTCTACATTGTCAGACCCCTACCATCCCCAAGAACCCGAAAAGAGATTAAAAAGCAGATGTGACGGAAGTCCCCTTTTTAACATTGGTGCCATCTGTGGGAAGATGGCAATGGATTGAGAATAATCAGTAGAGGTAGAGCAGTGCATAAGGCAAGCGGTGCAGAGGTGATATATGCCGGTTACTCGGTCCGGCGCGTCTTATCCAAAGTATAGGAGAGACCAGCATCCCAAGGCAGTTCCAAATCTATTAGGGACACCCCCAAGCGGTAGAAGTGCAGGCCATTTAAGCCCAATTGTCGAAGGATCGGAGCCCGTTCGCTGTGATTTCGGTACCAGTTTGGTGACACATGATGAGATTTTGGTAGATTCCAGTGTGATTCTGGTACATTCTGAAGAAGGTTCAGTGACTTCTGAGTGTACAGAGTCGCAGTGCGCAATTGGTTCGACAGTATCTGGTGAGAATCCGACTACTTTCGGTGATAAAGTTGTGTTACCAAGTGAGATCGTTTCCGGTGAAAAGATAACCTACTACGGTGAAAGTTCTATAACTTCCGGTGGGAGTTCGGTACCATTTAGTGGGAATTTGAAGTTTTTCGGTGACACCGCAGTACTACCTGGTGGATCCTTGTTACGTTCACCACTGTTCGGTTGAAGCTCTCTAGTTTCGATACCAAGGCTGAGGACAGGTTATTCGATTTGGAGATAAGTAAGAGATTCAACACCCTTTTTGAACTGGAAGGTGAGCAGTCAGACAATATAGATTTTGAAGGACAAGAGATACCTCCTCAATAGACAGATAACAACAACACTACTCACAATAGCACTATGAGTGGTTCACAGTCTCAACAGTAGACACCTCCACAGCCACAACTGCAGTTTCAGCAACAGCAACAACAGTAGCCACAACCAATTATACCAGTTGGTGTGCATGCATGAGTAGCTGGCAAGAGCAGGGCGGCTTCTGACATAATTAGGAATCAAGACGCAGATATTTATAGACATAAATTATTAAGCACACAATAAAAGAAAGGAAAAGAAAAGGAAAGAAAAGCGACCCAAACGACGCGGCCCACCGAAAAACGTTTCAGTTCGGGTTAGGTGCGTGTTGGTATGGCCGCAGCTTCGAACCGTTGATTACTTTTGGAAGAGGGTTTCCCGTCAACGTAGTCAACCGAAAAGTTGCTCGGCCCACTTGTTCTGAAATTCGGTAAGGACCATACCATCGTAATTTGAATTTACCAGCAGACCGATTCGACTTTGCATTATAAAACAGGACAAGTTGTCCCACCGTAAAAACTGGAGTTTTTAAGTGTCGATCATGCGTCCGAGCCTGTCTATGTTGTACTTCCTGCATAGTTAAAAAATTGTGCCATCGTTGCTCGTCTAACTCTCTGAGTGTATCCAACCGAAATGACGGGAGTCTTTCGGTAGCAATTTCTGAGCGATTGCTACTCGTAAACTTGGTATAACTATCTCCATTGGTGCTATTGCTTCTAATCCATAAGGTAGTTTGAAAGGTGTTAATCCTATTGTTACCTTGTATGTAGTCCGGTATGCCCATAATACTGTAGGTAGCAGTTGATCCCATCTTGCCGGTGCTTCCATAATCAATTTTCGAAGCATATTCAGCAAAGATTTGTTTGTACTTTCGGCCAAACCATTAGCACAAGGATAATAAGGAGAACTAAACTTATGCGTGACCTGGAACGACTGTGTTAGTGCCTTCATTAAATTGTTCACAAAATGAGTGCCTTGATCTGAAACAAGTTCGAGTGGTAAACCAAAACGTGGAAAGACATCGGTTAGCAGACACTTTGCTACCGCAACAGCTGTAGCAGACCATAAAGCCCAGGCTTCTGCCCATCTCGTTGCATATTCTGTACAGGTCAGTATGTAACGGTTGTTACTGAAGACTGCTGGAGGTGTAATCGGACCGATAAAGTCTAGACCCCACTTCTGGAAAGGTTCCAATGGTAAGATGGGTTGCAGAGGGAAAAGATGACGTTGCAAGGGCTGTCCAGATCTTTGACAAGTATCACATTGTTTGACAAACTGTGATACATCGCTGTACATAGTTAGCCACCAGAGACCACTTTGCACATAGTTACCGGAAATTGAACGCAGCTACAATGCCTGATCCTTTTCCGATCCCTTTTCTTGACACAATGCTTGACAGAGTAGCAGGACATGAAACATATTCATTTTTAGATGGGTACAGTGGATATAATCAAGTTAGAATGGCTGAACAGGATATACCTGGTACACATAGTCACTGGAAGTGTTTTAGCTATGTATAGTTTTTTGTTTTTGGTGATGAGTCATAGCAGTTGATTTTATATGTGTATACCTTGGTTGTTGTCTTCACACCTAGTTTGATTGTTGGCATATTTGTACACTTATGTGGATTCCCATAAGTTTGTTTGAACGGTGTTTAGAACTAGTTGTTGTTTTTTGTGTACAAAGTCAAAATAATTGATTTTATTTGAATTGAAATGATTTTTCTAAGTGAGTTTGAGGTTCATACTATGTGATCTATGTTTCAAGGAATGTGTATAATTTTTTCTTTCATATGATGAATTTTTTTCTTTTGATAAAAATACATTTGATTAGGAATTTTCATCCTGTTCACTACCATAGCATCTTGAGAGGCTATTTACATGAACAAAAAACATGATTTATCGTGTTTTATAATTTTGCATTAACCTTCGAGTTATATTTAATATGTGTGTCAAAGGATTTTCTCAAATTCTCTTTGTAGAAGGTGTGTGATTTTTTGGAAAATTTTCAAAAAAGGACACTTAAGTGTCTTGTTTTGGTACCAAACTAGTGTTAAACTAGCTAGAACCCTGTACATACAAGCCTTAGTTCTCTTTTTCTTTGCGGGTTCGAGTCCACCGTGCGTGCCTGTGTTAGGCCGCCGGATGGGAATAATGTAATTTTATTTTCCATAGTCGCACACACCAAAAAGGCATAGCGAATAGTTGTAACTTTTTATCTATTAATGAAAGGGCATTACGGTGATTCTTCGGCAAGGGGAGACGAGATCACTAGATTGTCTGTCTGGGCGACCGGGTTGAGACACTGTGTTGCAGATTTGCAGATATCTTGAGTATTGTATGTTGTTCGTTGAATTGTAGTATTAAGTATTAACCTAGTAATGTTACATTCACATTAATAAGTCTCTGCGACTCTGTGATTGTTAACTCGCGCAATAAGTTTACTGTGTAAAGATAATCGTAATTGGAAAATCGTAACTGTGTAGCCGAAGTTGTTACCTTGAAAGTATAGTTACTGTTTAGTTGAATAGTTAATTTGGGAAAATTATCTAAAGGGCCTTTGCACTGTCAGACCCCTAACCATCCCCAAGAACCCAAAACGAGATTAAAAGCGACTTGACAAAAGTGCTTTTAACACAGGCATTCATCTTGAAGAACAATCTTGAGCCTCATGCCCTGTTTTCCTACATCTGACATGATACATTTAAGAATCGACATTCACTTACCACATGGCCCTGTTTGCTGTACATGGTACACCATAGCCCATTTTTGATGCCGCCACCCCTTAATTATTGTAATTCCTATTGAAGTTGTGGGCTTCCTCTTCCTTTTGTAGTTTGAGGGCCTCGATTTCTCTCTACAACAAGATTATTGCATTTTCTTCTTCCTTTTGAGGTTTACTTCTTTTTAAGTTCTCTAGATCTTTCCTTAGTTGAATCATTGGATCTTCAATTTCTGCAGAGTAAGGTAGCTACGAAGAACTTTCTCCATATTGTTTTCTTATTTCCAGTCGTGTAGCTATATTGATGAACTGCTCTATGGAGGCTGTTGGCAACACTAATTCCTTGATTTTACATTGTGTAGTCACTGGAAGTGTTTTAGCTAACCATTTCTTAATAAAGAAATCATGTGGAGGATCTGGCAACTTAGACATTAGTGCCTTGGCCCTAGTTACAAACTCTGGAGACGTTTCACTAGGACCTAGTCTCAAGATTTCTATTTCCTGTATGATTATCTCTGTAGTATTCCCATGCTGGAATTGAGTTTTGAATGCATCTTTCATTAACTGAGGATGTTGACGACAGTGGATTGGGGGATCTTCTAGCATTCTTCCTTCTTGTTTCTTTGCAAGTGATCCTCAATGTTTGAGACCGGGTTGCGGTCATGAGCTGTTCATAATCCTCTTAGGATGAGATATATGATAAGACAAATTACCTCTTAACCCAATGAAGTAGTACTGTTTGCACTTGAATAATGCTTCTCCACATTGCAATATTTCTTCTCATATGCTCAAATCTCCCTGTGGTCCCACCGAGCGTGCCAAATTTTCTTGGGCTATTATTGTGCCAAAAGGGATTTGAGTGTTTGTAGGAGAAGGGAGAAAGATAAGAAGCAAAATACAGACACTAGAAGCTTCTGTAGATTGATTATAAGGGAAAAAGTATGATGGTGATGTTCAATACAATCCAATGCTATCTGTGCAAAATACCAAAGAGTGCACAATCACAAAGTACAGAATACCCAAGGTTCTAGTTGCTGTAGACCTTCTCTTCACCAGACCTCCACCTTCTCCAAGCTTGCACTTGTGCACACCTTGCACTCAAGCTTCCAATAGGGGGAGGGATGGACACCTCTGCCGGTGCGCGCACCTTCAATGGAACCTTGGGACCTTTGGTTGTATGGCTTAGCACGTCTCTGCACACTTCTTAGTCACTCTTCATGCACACCTTGCACTTCACTTCTCTGAGTCACACACTGTATGTCTCTTGCAGTTCTCTCGCTTGTATAGACTATGCTCACCTTGCTTAGTCTCCAAAGAATGATGCCTTGCCTTGATTTGAGTGTCAGTTCATGTACACTCCTGACTGCTAGAGTATCTTGGTGCTCACTTTGATGTCCCAAGATTGTCTCCAAAAGTGAGCAGCCAATGAATCCTTGTTTTTTGGTGTAGTGACTTTAGATCAAAACAAAAATTTTAATTGGGGGGCCATACTTTCACTTCTGTGTACCCTGCGGCTTCACATACCTTCACATTTTGCCTTTTAATTCCTCAATCATGCACCTAAGAGAGGGTTCACCTGAACCTTGCAAGCACTTTAAAAACACTTTTGAGCCTTAGAGAATTACAAAAATACCTCTACAACCTGCAACCAACTTTCTGAAATTATACCCTTTGTGAACAATTAATTGTGCACTGCCTGTGCACCTTGCTATTCAAACTTTGAACATTTTGACTTCACCCATGTTGACTTTGACCTTGAACATGTTGACTTTGACCACTTTGACTTTGACTATGGTTGACTTTGAGTGTGGTTGACTTTGACCAATATGACTTTTATGGGCTCAACAACCACCTTCTCAATAATAGCATGCAAGATGTTCCAAGTAGATTAAACTTGCTTTATCTCTAACTACCATCTAATCATCACTATGATCAAATCATTCCTAACTAGGAATGAGTTTTCTCTAATAATCTGCTATACTAATTTGGTACTCCCAGATATAATGAGGACCATAATATGAGTCCACTAAATACACTGAAAAAAATGGTAAGTAGATGTATGCACACTCATAGCCCACTAGGCTGAGCATCTAGCTCACCTCATACACACTATGTATGAAACATGGCCTAACCTCAGGCATATCAAATAAGGTAGTACGTACTCTATGAATTTCTTCTAATGCAATTGCCTATTCACAGTTCTTATGTGCAAACCTTGCCTTTCCACTTCTAGGTTGCTTGTCTGTGGACTTGCCTTGTTTGCGATCACATACAGAGTGACTGTCTCAACTGCCCCTCTATTGCCTAATAGTAAGAAGATCATATAAATGAACTCCAAACCATAAAAGAAATATAATCTCAAAGAATTCTCTCCCATACCCTCTATCCTACACCTAGGTAGAATACAAAGTTTGATGTCCCATACCACCAAACTTTAGACCCCACGTAGATGCATGTATGAGATTAAAGTCGAACACTTCTCTCAAAAAGACAAGAATAAATCGGTGAGTACTCACAACATAAATAATAATAATGAAATCATGAAGTGTGTAAAGTGTTTCCTTCCCTCTATGGAAAGAACAAAGTCATTCCTATGGCTCTATCACTCATAACTATACAACTCATCTTGAGTTGAGAAATGAGAAACTATATAATAAATCAACTCAACTAGAGCTGTGGGGCATGCAACTTGCATCAAATATCGAGTGATGCAACTTGAGTCAAATACTAACTCATAAGAAATTGGAATTTATACAACTTTTGTCAATCCATAATATATGAAATGAGAACAACTACTAAAGTTCTCTTGTTCCATGCTCTCATGGCATTATATATGTTTTTGAAAATTTCGACACAGTCTCCTCTGTTTTACTGAGAATGGTCACCATAAATCAATGATCAATAAACAAGTATCTAGGGCATGGCCAGCCATGGCAATCACACAATATCAAAAAAACTATCATAAATACCTATGGAAAATATTTTCCTTTCAACATCATCTCCTGCATAAACAATTTTCAATAGCAATAGATTCAATCTTAACTTTAACTAAATTTTACTAAAAAAATTATGAAATTTCCCACCCTTATATAATTCTCTCAAGCTTTCATTAGGCTCATAAATCACTTGATTTGGACATTTGTGTATATTTTTATCACCATTTCATTGGAAGGGTTGAACACTTGATGACCAACTCTGAAAATGTAAAGGGTCATCTTCTTGAAGCCCTTAGACTGAGAAAGCAAACTCAAAATTTCATTTGTTTTTGCCAAACCTTAGGTCAACATATCTAGTTTGGTTTCACACAATTTCAACTAAAATTCAATCAAATAATCATTCAAATATATCAATCTATCTATGTTACACCTACGCTTAGGTGAGCTTAAAAACAATGCAACTGCAGATTTAGAATATCTTCTAACTATGAAGCTAAATTCCAAAACCTTTTCCTTTTAGGTATATCCTAGGGTCTATACAAAGTATCCTCTCCAAGAAAAATTTTTGAAATTGGAGCTTCCAATATGGAACAACCATCTATTCATGAAACACATGTAGCAAACTTTGGTGAATCCTCACCACATATTTTTTTGAGAAGAACAGGTCATTTGACCTACCAATTGATGTCCAATTTCTTCCACATTTGAATAGCATATAACTACTTATACCTTCTTTGATTGGTATACATTTCATAGTATTTGGACATTGGAGGCTTTCACAATGACCAAAATACTAAGCCTCTATACCTGCAATATATTAACAATTTGCAAAGGCTCACTTTCACTCTTTTCTTTATATCTCATAAATAGAGACACATGTCATCTTGATATTCTGTAAACACCATCTGGAGGTGTATAGCTAATTGTAGAAAGAGAAATCATCCAAATTGAGTAAATGAGCTAAGATAACCAATCACGTCTAGGTGACATGGTCTCTAGTCATTTCATAGATTCTAGAGGTAACACTTTCATGTGCAAAGATTCTTTGACCTATGAAATGATCTTTAGAATTATTGAAAATTCTCACAGACAGATAACGCATTAAGCTTTCATATCCAACAAAACCATGCAATTTGGATCTACCAATGAAGAGTAATGCCCTTTGTAACAGGCCTATGTCACTTGTTTCAAGCCTCTACCTCTATTAGCAGCACTTCTAGTGCAGAGGTCATTTGACTTATGTGAAAGTATCCAAAATACTTGAAAATTGGTCACCTTAAAGAAATTCCTATGTGCTACACTTTCCAAATCTCCATAAATTTGGGCATCCCCTCAAAGAGCAGCATCCAAATCTCTATGCCTCAACAACTATTTGCTCAATTGTTTTTTTAAACCTTAAAATGATGAGACATGTTAATCCTTATGATTAGACATACTCATTCATTCTCTTGTATGGATTAGGACATGGAGACATATCCATGCATATAATTATCATCTAGATCAATACAAACCAAATAAAAATCCAAATCACCGCGTGGAAAAATTGACTCTCTACAGTATCCACCTTTCAGTGAAAGTAAATATCTATGGATGTCATTTTAATTATTTTGCTTCTTGCACATTCATTAATCTCATCACAATCAATCACATACAAGCATTTAATACTTGTATGGATGATCATAACCATATCACTCTTGGATAAAATTCTATATCAAGTACATAGACTCCCATGAAGAACAATTCATATGCTCATTGTCAAGAGGAAGGAGATAAGGAAGAGAGCTCACACACACACTCTCACAATCAAAGAGAATCACACACTCAGATCGAGGCAAGGAAGAATGATCTTCTTCTTCTTCTTCTATTAATAGGTTTCCATACTAACTATATACTTCTAAGATTATCACAATAGATAGTGATAGGCTTTTGCACTTCCACACCTAAATCTGCAAGTAGCATCTCCAGCCATGATGCCTCACATGCTGTCGTTGCAACACCTCTATACTCAGCCTCTGTACTCAATAGAGCAACAGTGGGTTGCTTCTTGCTACTCCATGTAATAGGTGCACTCCCAAGTGAGAATAGAAAGCCACTAGTAGATCTTCTATCTGGAATGCTACTAGCCCAATCTGCATCGATGTGTCCATGAACCTGTGAATCTACACGAGCTTCATAAAATAATGCATAATCCAAAGTAGCACTCACATAACGTAGAGTGCACCTTAGAGCATCCAAATGTGGCTTCCTAGGAACCTACATAAACTCACTTTCAAGTCCAACAGTATAGCTTAGATCAAGCCTTGTAATTGTGAGATATATAAGACTTCCCACAATTTTCGTGTACATAGTAGCATTTTCCAATGCTTCACCTGATGTAGTATCCAACTTCATATTATGCTCTAACGGCATAGAAACTGGCTTACAATCAGCCATACCATACTTGCGTAGCATATTCAAGGCATATTGCCTTTGCGACATCCATATACCTGTTTCTATATGTATAAACTCAATGCCCAAGAAGTAGCGCAACACACCAAGATCTTTCATGCCAAATTCCTGCATAAGAAGTTGCTTTACCTCTTTGATGCCTTCTTCATTACCACCACCTACAATCAAGTCATCAACATAGATAGCCACAATTGTGATACCATCATCACCCTTCCTTGCATATAGTGAATGATCTGCAACACACATAGAAAACCCAATGGTGGTTAAGTAATCAGCAATCCTTGCATGCCATGCATGAGGAGCTTGCTTCAGCCCATACAAAGCCTTTTGCAACCTGCAAACATATTCTGGATGCTTTGAATCTTCATATCCTTGTGGCTGGTCCATGTATACTTTTTCTTGTAACTCACCATGTAGAAAAGCATTCTTCACATCCATCTGCTGAAAAGTCCACCCTTTTGCTATGGCCAATGCAACAAGTGTTCTAATAGTAGAAATTTTAGCTATAGGGCTAAATGTTTCCTCATAATCAATGCCATAAGTTTGTGCATATCCTTTTGCTACCAAAGGTGCTTTATACCTGCTTATGCTAACATCAACATTGTGCTTTACCTTGTAAATCCACTTGCAGCCTATGGATTTCTTTCCTTGTGGCAATGGAACCAGCTTCCATGTATCATTTCCATAAAGTGCAGCCATCTTCTCATCCATAGCTTTTTCCCAATTTGCATTTCCAATTGCATCTTCAAAACAAGAAGGTTCAACATCTTGTATTACCTTTGTCATGTAGGCACAATGACGAGCCATGTAACTATCATATATTAATTGTTGTATAGAATTCCGCATCCTCCTAGATCTTCTTGGTCCTGGGTCACTTTTCCTTGTATCATATGCATGTGCCTTTCTAACTCCTAGAGCCTTCACAGAGGGCAATCCAAGTTCCTCATCAAGACTCTTTTCTGAAGCACTTGAATCTCCATCAACGTCTTCAAAACTTGCACATGTTTTATGGCCAGCAAAAAGATTTTCTTTACCTTTCTTGGATGTATTTCATGAATTTGCTAGACTAAAATCTCCACGCAATCTTCCATTTCATGGATTTGAGTTGGAACTATTACTTGGTGATGCATCCAGTCAACTCAAAACTTGAAATTTTGCACTTGATTTTTCAGCATTTTCTTTATCATTTGGTTCAAGGTTCAGTCCTTCTTTGGCATCTGCATAGAAGCTTGACATTTCATCAAATACCACATCTCTGCTCACCTTCACTTGTCCTGTGAGTGGGTTGTAACATTTATATCCCTTTTGCTCAAGGGAGTATCCAATGAAGACACATTTTTCTGCTTTTGGATCAAGCTTCATCCTCAACTCATCTGGAACATGTACATATGCAATACAGCAAAAAACGTTCGTATGTGATAAGTTTGGCATTTTACTTGTGAACTTTTCTTCAGGTGTACTTGTGTATACTAGCAGTTGGAGTTTTGTTCATAATGTATAGTTGTATGCACATCTTCTGACCAATAACAATGAGGCATATTCCTCTCAGCCATCAAGGCTCTTGCTATTTTTGCAATATGTCTGTTTTTGCGTTTAGCAACACCATTCTGTTATGGTGTGTACCTGCATGAAAACTGACGTCGAATTCCATGACTTTTAAGAAAGTTGCTGAACTCATTTGACATGTATTGACCTCCTCTATCAGACCTTAATGTTAGAATATACTTCCCTATCTGCTTTTCTACCATAGCTTTGAAATTTTGGAAGTGAGTGAACACTTCACTCTTCTCTTTCATGAAATATACCCACACTTATCGTGTATGGTCATCAATGAAGGTAACATAAAACCTGCAACCACCCATAGATGTGGTCTTTGCAAGACCCCAAACATCTGTATGTACTATTTCTAGCACATTCTCACTAACATGCTTGTCATGTGGAAACGATGATCTTGACTGTTTACCAAATTGACATGTTGCACATACCTTTTGCATCTCTACAACTTTGCAATTTGGTAGTCCATGGACAATCTCCTTTGACTGCATCAATTTCAGCATTTGCAAGTTTGCATGTCCAATCCGTTTGTGTCACATCTCTATATCAGCAATAACTTCTACACCTTTTGCAAAGATGGCAACATTCATTCCACGAATTTTCACATTTAAGGTGAACATCCTACCCACTTTGTTTCCTTTGGCAATCAATCTTCCATCCTGTTTGTATTCTTCTACATATAACCCATCAACATTGAACGTGACTTATAATCCCTGGTCAACCATTTGTCCAACAGAAACCGGATTCTTTGTTATATTTGGAACATGCAGCACATCAGCAAGATGTTTTACCTTCCTGTCCTCCATGGACAATGCCATGTTTCCTGTATGCTTGATAGGGTGTGATCTGTTATCACCTGTTTCAACATATCGAGGAACTAGCAATTTTTGCAAAGTACTAAACCATTCTGCATGACTGTTCATGTGATTTGAAGCACCTGAATGATCAACATACCAGACATTATCATTCAATTTTGAAACACCAGCAGACATTGTACTTATCACGTGATGTTGAACCATGAATAGCTTCTCAGAATCGTCTGCAGTCATGGATGCATAGTTGTTTTGCTGCCTTCTGTTATTTTGATTCTTCAACTTGCAATCATGTTCAAAGTGTCGAGGTTTACTACAATTCCAACATCCTTTATTATCATTACCTGAATCATTTCTTTGGAAATTTATGTGATCTCTTTGGCTCCCCTTGCCTCGAAACTGTCCTCTTCCTCCTGCATGATTCTGTTGTTGACCTTGGTCTTGGTTACTGTTTCCTCTTCCACTTCCGAAACCTCTACCTTTGCCTCTTCCTCTGTCAGAGTAGAATACCTGCTCAGAACTAGATTTTCCTGGGGGTTTTGAATCCTCATCAAGATTCTTTTCTTCAATAATCACCATAGACACCAGATCAACCTTTTCCCTAGTCTGTATATCATCCTTTCTCTTTCTCCTTCACATGCTTTTATCTATTTCTCTCTACATCTCTATTTCGTTCTCTTTTCTTATCTCTCTTTTTCTATTTCCTTCTCTCTTTATCTAGTCTTCTCCTTCTCCTCTTTCTTTCCATCTCTCTCTCTCTCCCTTTTCTCCTTCTCCTTCTCTTTCTTCCTTTATCTTTCTTTCCTTCTTCCATTCATCATTCTCTTTCTTTCTCTCTCTTTCTTTCTCACTGAGTGCAAGAACAATCATAGTATATACGTGCAGAAATCTCACCAACAAGATCGCTTGTCCTAGTAGGTAGAGCACTTACCTCGGAAGTGGGATTTCAGGGGTTCGAATCCCAGAATCTGCATCTAGCCATGCATACAAACTCAACATTTGTACCTTGATATGCTTTGTATGGTGATAACAAAGCGATCAAATCTCTTTTTGCACTTTTGTTGTCGTGCATCTGCTGTCTACACACCAGTTGAGCCCCTCAATTATCTATTATTTTCTCTTGTTTACACATGTAGTGACCACCATGAATATGATGAAGAAGCTCCACTCCAAGAGGAAGAAGCCTTCATAGAAGAGGATCATGAACTCACGAATTCTCCATCTCCATCCAAGATCTCTCTCTCTGTTTTGATACCAAATGTGAGAAGTGGAGAATGACATACCTGAGACTCACCTCCTAGCCTATTTCTAGCCCTTGCCTAGTCACCATCTAGAGTTCTCTCTAAGGTCCCTTGACTCATCTATCCATCATGAGTAGATACTGTGTATGAACTCTCTGGCTTTTGGCCTTGCTATCGGCCGAGCAAGGAACTTCTCGTTCCTCCAGGCATGTACATCTCTAGAATATAACAGACTAAATATCTACTTGAGGTTTATGGAATTCCCTTCATTCCAAATCTCATAAGACACTCACCACTCAGGCACTATAATGAAAAAAAACTCACACATAGACTTGGCAACCAAACTATCCACATAATCCTCATGACCAAATCTCCTTAGTATCCACTCTTTTATACCAGAAGTAACCATGAACTTAAAAGTGTGCATGTATAGGGCCAAATTATGTGGCCAATCATAATGCACAACTTTTCTTTAGACCCATACACTCATACAAAAACCTCTAGGAAGAGAGAGAAAAAGACAAAGAAAAGAAAATATCCGAACCAAAAACATGTAGGAAACATGCAGAAACCCCAAAAATTCTTTGTGCAAGCAATGTTCATAAGTAACGTACAATTTTTTATATAAAGTGGCGTTTTCTTTGAGTACACTTTTTAGGCTATTTTATGCTCTGTAGTTTATTTTTGTGTGTGGGTTTCAACGTACAGAACACTCATGTCGGTTCTTGAACAAACACATTGAATATATGAATTACACCACATCTCATCTATGTGTGCTAATTGTTAATTTTTCATGTTTAGCATATATGCATGGGGTTAACACTCTTTTCAAAGACACATACCATAACATTTCATTTATCTTTCTCTCTAAGTGGAAAATCCTGTGGATGTCACCTTCATGATGGCATATGTTTGTGGTCAAGATAGAGGAAAACAAGTAGTGTATGAGGGAAAATCTACCCCAAGTGTACGTGCCATAGCACATGAATCACCTATTGATTGTTCACAACTACTGGAACTTAATCGGATGAGATCCCAACCAGTACTATTGCGAGGCCCGCTACATGGAAGTGTAGCTTATCCCAAGGTACATTGGCTTAAGTAAGGTGACCACCCAATGAAAGAGTGGCATGTGTTCTTTTTCAATCACTATGAAATATTGGGGCATGCTTGTAAATGACATTTTATGTGAGTTGAATTTGGAGTGCTTCAAAGAACACCATAGGTGATTAAGACTTGGAGCCTCCTGAGATGTGGCAAGTTCTTAAGTTTTGCTATTGTGAAATGGGATTCTAACAGAGTTCAAGAAGTGGTCACCACATATAGGATAGACCAAGCAAAGTGCAAGAAATGAGGTTTTCACGTGCATAATTCTCAAGATATAAGATTAGTGATATACTTGACTTTGGAGATAAAGAGGGCAACACATTTGATCTTTCCTAGTCAGATAAAGATTAGCCATGTGGATGGGCCTTCCACATAAAATTGAAAGCGCATGAAGACATTTATGAATCTTAACAACAAGGAGTTGGAATTTGGATTACAATTAATTCATCACCACTTTTGTTTTTGAGCTAGGACAGACACAAAATTCTTCATTAGAGAAGATGGCATGGCTTGCTACACGTTGTAAGGTTTAGAACCAAAATAGAGATCACAACATGGATATATGATTAGATTGAAACTACCAATGAATGATGGAAGAAGGAGAAAATAGTATTTAGAACACATGCTCGAACAAGAATCATTCACATTGCACTCACTGACGAATGCAACTTTATCCATGCCTTTAGTACACAGGAATGTCGTTTATGAATGATAACACTAACATGGCCCAAACACAATCACCACACACTGTTTATAAAACAAAAATCAGAGGCGAAATCGAATGAATAATCAAAATAATCGAATGAATAATCGAATGAATAGGTCAAGAGGCCAAAGAGATTCTCAAACATCAAATGATTGCGAGTAAAAAGGAAAGTCTCAAGAAGAGGAAGACGAAGAATTTTGGCACAGAAGGGCCACATACAAGATAGTTGAAGAAGTCTCACAAGGATTTTATCTTTCCACTTCCTCATTGAAATGGCCTCCATGAGACTCATTAAGAAGATACCACGCAAGAGAGGCAATACATCCCACACAACCTGAAGTTTGATTCGCACCACTAGTGAGAGAGAAACTCCAGGCAATGTTTTCACAAGCATAGAAGTCCTCTGTCAAGACCAAGTAGACCAAATTTAGTTGGCTATGGAACAAAATATAAGAGAACTAGAACTAGAAAGGCAACACCAAAGGACACTACTCAGCCCATAAATTCTCATGAGAAGGAAGTAGTGTCAACAAGAAGGACTTTATCATCACTCAACAAACAATTGTTCGACCCTACCATTGGAGAAAAATAAACAAGGGGCTATAGAAGTATATCCCATTGAGGAAGACAAGAGGTATGTTTTAGCACTATACTCACCAATCATGGAAGACATATGAGTCACCATCACACACAAAAGGAAGACACAACCACAACAAAAGTAAGAAATCAAGTGCATGTACAAATAATAGTCAGAGGTCCACAAGCATATGTTTTTGAAACCATTCATTTGAACACCATGGAGACATCTAGATGGCCATCTTTCCTCTTCATTTATGTACACACTTTAACAAACACACAACCACTACCTATAGGAATTAAAAGGAGAATAGTGGAAGACACCACTTATACAAGCACACACATAGCCATGGACATCTCACCATCAATTAGTGCAACCACCTCTATCCACATCACATCCCTCATGATCACATCACCCATGTATGTCACTACCACTTTCCATTCCTCCTTACAACAAGAATAAAAGCAAGGTCATGAAAGGATCCATTTTCATTGAATAAATAGTAGACATGATATCCAAAATTATCACTCTTCTCAAGAATCCACCCTGAATTCAGACACATGGCCAAAATATTCTCTAAACTAGATATAGAGCTATTGAATTCAACACCAAGTAGACCATATACAATAAGAATTCAAGAGCTTGAATACACACAAACCTTGATCATGAGAGACACCAAGTTTCATGAGAGGCAAATAATGAGCAACTTACAAAGATCAGCCAACAAAGAGAAGAAATACAAGTAAAGAGACAACATGTTTGGATTAAAAAAGGAGGAAGGAATAGTTTGTTGATATATTTTGATAGTGGTGTGTAAACACACTTATGACTGTCTGGACATTTTTTTCCATCTTAAGGCGGTTTTCTTCTAGGCTTGTATATATGCCTAAAATCCTAATGGGTTCCTTATCTTTGCACATTCACTTGGTAATACATTTAGTATTATGTTTTGTGCTCCAAGCTTCTCCTTCTTCTTCTTTGTGTTGTTCGTGTGCTTCCATAGACATCAAACTCCAACAATTGGTATCAGACCAGGTCATCACTTCATCTAGGGAATCAATCAACACCCCTCCAGTCACGATTTCAAAATCGCACAAAAATTGGTGAGCATATTGAGTTTGATAAAGAGTTCAAAAAAACTTTGGCTTTTTGGCATCAAACTTTCAATGTGAGCTTGTTTCTGCCTCCAAATGCAGTATCATTGTGCCTATGGAGGCAATTTTATCCTTTTGTGTCAAACATATAATACAGGATTTGGTTTGCCAATACAAGCAGCTCAAAGTTTGCTATACATTTAGCAAAGCTCCACAGGGTAGTTATGTTCAACTTTTTGAGATACATTCATTTTTTGCATGAGGGTATTTAGTTAGTGGTCATGGCTAAAAGAAATGATGTATTTGGTATGTTGGCTATTGAGGACAAGTTGCATGGTATTAATTATTGGTTATGGGCATATATGATGCGTCATGTATTGGTAGCAAAAGAGTTGTGGAATATTGTGAATGGTATTGAAAAATGCCCTATTACACCTGGGAATACAGTTATTAAAGGTGGTGTAGATGGCATTGAAGATGATGATGTTCAAATTCATGTTTGTGTTGTCGTTGTTGTTGCACATACTACAAAGAAACTCCATTGGGATGGCAGAGATGGTCATGCACCTGCATTGGTAGCATTGTCTATCAAATGTGCCCTTATCCCTCACATTCGCTCTTACAAGATAGTAGAGGATGCTTGGGATACACTTACAACTTTAAATGGGGCTCATGTTTCTACCTTTGAAAACATTGGAGATTGAGCACATGAATGAGGAAGATTCCATGGATAGTTTTTTTGACAAAGATCAAAGATTTCAAGGAGGGATTGATTTTGTTAATGAAGTATTACTAGAGAGTTCAGTTCAGCAGACTATTCTTAATGGTCTTCCAAATTCACATCAAAGTTTTGTTTCTGCTCTTCTATTGATGATGAAAGGCAATCCAAATGCCTTAACATTTGAGGAGTTAGTCTCTCTTTAGTTATAGGAAGATCATTCTAGGTAGAATAGGTCTATTATGCATGTTTTTTTTTTTTTTAATATAAAGGAAGTTCGGCAATAGCCTACTCTCCCGGACTTGAATTAAATTAAGAAACAAAGGTACAAAAGGAGGGGACTAGTGCCCACGGGACCCCCCAAATCCCACAAAGCAGGGGAAGCTAGGTTGATTCCTAGGTCGCGGTACAAAGGAGGTTGATCACCCTCTCGTCGCCCTCATGCGGGACCCACTTGGGTTTGAGCTTGTTGTTGATCAAAAGGAGGACTTGATGATGCCTGAAGGGGGGGGACTTCTTACTGTTGACAATCCTTTTGCCAAGGAGGAATAGAGATTTTTCAATCGACCACTCCCTGGGGGGGTCGCCGAAGTTGAGAGCACATCGCTCCCGCCAAATTTTCCACAGGACTTCCCCTCTGATTGCGTTCCAGAGAGCCGCAGAGCATCCAATCGCTTCGCCCAAAAGGACTTGTTTCCAGCTAAGCTGTTTCTGAACTCTGATTTTCAGTCCAACCATCTGCTAGATTCTGTAGGAGTTGGGGCAAGTAAGGAAGATGTGTGGGACATCTTCGATTGCACGGTGGCAGCGTTTGCACCACGGGGGGGTCCCACAAATCTTGCTTGCCTTATGGTTAGTCCAAATTCCGCAATGAAGAATTTGCCATAAGAGGACCGACTTCTTAATCTCTATAAGTGGGTGCCAGATACCCATGAATTTCATGTCCCACCGCAGCCGCGTCCAGGACAGGGACCACTTCTTGTTGAGGCTGATCTGGAGATCAGTCGTTTCTTTGATGTTCGGGATTTTGAGTAAGCTATTCCCATTGTGCCATTTGAGACCACGCGCGTTCGGAGCATCATGTCCCATGAGAAGGCGGGTTTTGCAACGATCCCAAGCGAGGCATCTGCTTTGCAAGGTGTTCCATTCTTCGTAGGAGATGTTTATGCGAGGGTCGATATCCTCGTAGTTGATCCAACTGTTGGTGTCATGTTTCCAGAGGTGTTTCCATTTTTTGAATCCTTTGTTCCATAACTTCTTGGCATTTTGAATGTTCCACGACTCCACACTCTGGATGCCATGTATCGGAAACCATATAGAGTCGTTTTGTCTGATTCCGGCCGCCCACTTCCAGTCCTCACTGGTTCTTGTGAATCTTTTGACTTTATTCCATCCCTTCCACAGAGAGCATACGAGAGTGGAGCCTTTCGGGAAGACAGGTATCGGGGAGAATAGCAGGGTCATGATGTCAAGGTTCTTCCAGTTCGGGGACCCCGTGAGGGCCAACTCATTTTTGTTTCTGAAGATCAGCTTGGCCCACGAGGCCTCCCTATTGCACCAAGCTTTAATCATCCATTTGGCCGCCAGTTTGTTAGCCATGCACCCAATGTCCAAGATGCCAAGCCCCCCGCTATCTCTAGGGCTGGCGCAGATGGTCCATTTGATTTTGGGCACCCCCCTTCTGTTATGGTCCCCCGTCCAAAGAAAGTTTCTGCAGATGCTATTCAGTTTGGACAGGCCTTGCTCATTCGGTCTCCAGCAAGAAAGAAAATAGATGGTAGACGAGAGGAGGAACGTGTTGATAACCATTGCCCGTCCAGCGAGATTGATTTGCATACCTCTCCAGTAGTTGAGCTTGTTTTCAAGTTTGGCCAGCACCCAGTTCCATCGCTGCTCCATAGAGACGCCAAACCCCAAGGGGATCCCAAGCAGCCGAAATATTTGGCCCTGCGGAATGATTTGACAGCCATGATCAATGAGAAGGCTAGGTTGATGTCCCACAATGGCCCTAAAGGCGGTCTTATTGTGGTTGATTTTGGATCCAGAGGCCTCACAAAATGTATCAAGACACCTCCAGAAAGTCTCCAGGCTGGAATTATCATTGTGAACGAACGCGTTCATGTCGTCAGCAAAAAGTCTCATGATGATTTGACTGTGGTCGTGAGGAAGCTGAAGACCTTTGATATTGCCAGCCTCCACATGGTGAGCCACGAGTCCACTCAGCCCCTCAGTGGCGATGGCAAAGAGAAGGGGGGCAAGAGGGCACCCTTGTCTAATAGATCTTTTAAGATGGATCGCCTTCGAAAGTTTGCCGTTAACGTTGATTTGGGTCGTTGCGTTGCCGAGAAGGGTCGCGATCATCTTAGTGAATTTCTGACTACATCCGAGGTCTTGGAGCGACTGCAGAATATAGTCCCATTCAAGCCTATCGTAGGCTTTGTCAAAGTCGATCTTGAGGAAGACCACATCTTGATTAGACTCATTTGCAAATTGGATACCTTCCCAAATATCCAAAATGGTTTCCAGGATGGACCTGCCTTTGATGAAGCCTTTTTGGTCCTCACTAAGCCAAGATCTCAGGTGGCACGCAAGTCTGTTGGCAATGACTTTGGCGACGATCTTGTATCCTGTTTGAAGCATGGTGATTGGCCGCCAGTTCTCGATTCTATTTTTTTCCCCCTTCTTGTGGATCAGCTTGATAATACCATTATTTATACAAGAAGGAAGAGCACCAAATTTAAGCGCTTCTTGCCAAACCAACCGAAGAGGAGTGGCAACCACCAGCTTGAAGGATTTAAAAAATTCATTAGTGAGACCGTCGGGTCCCGGGCTTTTACCGAGAGGGAGGGCATCAATGACCTCAATGATTTCTGCTTCCGAGATCGGGGCATGAAGCAAGGAGTGGAGGTTGGGCGGTATTCTCCGGGGGGAAACCCTAGAAATGGCAGCCATGCAGTCTCTTCTGTGGTGGGAGAGGGGGTTTGAAGTTCCCAGGAGTCTCGTGAAGTGCCCTTCGATGATGCCAACATTATCTTCTTCCGACTTGCATACATTGCCATGTGGGTCAAGCAGTAGGGGAATCGTCTCTCTGTTGTGTTTCCTTTTAAGGATGTTGCACATCTCCTTGGTGGGTTTGTCGGCTTTTCCAGCCCACCACTCCTTGAAGAAGATTTGCAAGTTTTTCCTTTGAATTTCTTCTTCGTATCTCAGCGCCGCTCTGATTTTTCGGAGACCTTTCTGGGCTTGGTGTTTTCCTTTGTTTACTTCCTCCTCGAGTCGCCAGAGTCTGTGGTAAAGCGCTTCCCTACGAGCCCGCCGCACTGCCTCGAGCGTCTTCTTAGTTCTGATCATGATCTTGCGAGACTTGTCGACCGCCCTTCTCCAGCACTTGGCTGGGGCCAAGCCAGAGGCGAAGGCCACCTTCCACACATCTGCAATCTCTTGATGAACGGAGGGGAGAGAGAAGGTGGAAGCGTTGGCATGGAACCACGGAGCCTTGTGGGTCAAGTTGGAAGGTCGAAAAGTGATAACGATCGGGTAGTGATCAGAGATGGTGAGGTCAGTACGTTGCGTGATGGAGGGGTGGCCCCACCGATGAGTAAAACTCTGGGAGATGTAGCATCTATCAAGTCTAGCTCTCCTCAGATCCTCGCCCGCTTGGAGATTCGACCAGGAAAAGCCATTCGAGTCTTTGAATTCGACCAGATCTAAGTGGAGTTTGGTCATGTCCCACGTTTCTTTCTCCCGACTGTCGATGACCCTGCCCTTGCCCATCCATCTGTCCGAAGGGTCCTCCACCATGTTGAAGTCTCCACAAATAAGCACATTGTGGGGAAGCGAGTCAAGAGAAGCCCAAGTGTTCAGCCTCTCCCGATCCCCGTTAGGGGCGTACAAAGAAACCATAGTAGCACAGAGGGGAGCGCCAAAAGAAACCGCGATCCAGCGGTGATTTACATCTTCAATGGAGATCTCAAGCTTTTCAAGCCAGGGTTGTTTAACACCGATAGCCGTTCCACCGGATCCCCGCTGGTGCTTTGTTGGGATCCACTCGTGGGCCGAGGAAATCTGCCTGAGCCGTTTCAGAAGGTCTTCTCCGTCAATTTTAATCTCTTGAATGCATATGATGTCTGGTTTTAAGCTAATGTCGCGGAGCCATTGACCAATGATGGCCGCTCTTGAGGGGTCAGTTAGCCCCCTAGCATTTAACGAAATGACAATCATTTTTGTGTTGATCCCTCTTTGCGGGAGGGAGCCTTGTCCTTTCTTCTCTTGGCTTCATCTTTCTTTTTTGCTGGGATCTGATCCCGACTTAGAAATCGATTCTTATGAGGGCTTTTCCAGGGTAACTCCAAAGGCTGTTTCCCTTTGCGGGATGCCTCCCGCTGAGGAGAATTGGGCCCCGTGCTCAGCATCGTTTCCGGGATCGTCGATCCAATGATGGAACTTTCACTATCCATTGTTGGCGAAAAACTTCGGCTCTAACGCCTACTGTTGCGGAAATACTTTCGCCCTGAAGGTGGATTTCGCGGCAAGGCGTGAACTCTGTCAGGCCTGCGAAAATTGCCGCGCCACCGCAATAGAATGCTAAACTAGAGTGATTCATAACACCTCTGTAATCAACAGTAGTTCAGCCTAATTAACGTCGCTTTAACTGCGTTATCCTGCGACACAAGTTCCACCGGAACTTCACCAGACTGTTACTGGACTGACACCGTAGTTGTGCCGGAACTTCACCGAAATAAACTTAGTTCTGTTCGTAATAGCTTCAGATGAACTTATGTGAAGTAAGGAAGTAGTGTGTGAGCTTCCTTCACCGAATGAACTTCCTTCTGGAAACTTCACAGTTCTGAACTGCTACTTTCCGGTTAACTTTTGTACTGTGTGTACATCTTCATTCCACCGGAAACTGTGACCAGCTTAAAGTAGAGACGTCTAGCTACAAGATGAGCTATCTCTCATACAAAGCTTCGAACTCTGCTGCGAGTTATACTTCGTTGTTCTACCGAAAAAACCTTATTTTCTGAGAAACTGTAACTGACCAGAAAATTACTGAAACATGTTTACTGCGTAAACTGTTATTCACCGAAACATACGTTTATAGAGAAAGTACTGAAGCACGTTTAGTAACGAGTCGTGACAGCAAACGATAAACGGAATTTCCTACCGTAACACGAAATGACTTCAGATTCTTCACAAGTAAAGATTGCGCGCAGACATCCACATGAACATGTGTTTTCGATTAGAGAAGATGTGTACAAGTAAGCTTGGCCTCTTCTTGCTCAAGTTACAGAAACTCTCCTACAGTGAGTAGTCTCTTATTACCATCTCTCTTCAGATGAAAAGACCCGACACTTCAGGCTTGTGTTATTCATCTGTACATACGCGATCTATGGCGTCTTCTGAGAACTTCTAAATCTCTTCACTCATACGCGATCTATGGCGTCTTCTCTCAGTCTCTCGTTCTCCTCTGTGTATCATCTATGATTCCTCTCCGTGTATATCTACGTCACTCGCATACACGCACATATTTATATTTTCTTCAACCTTTGCTGTATATATATACACTTTCTTTGGCGCTCCTTTGCTCTGTCATTCTTCAATTCGCGTTATGCGCGCCTTACGCGCCCGCCGCGGTTAATTGCTCTGTTATGCGGACACCGCGCACTAACTTCGCATACTGTACACCTGTGCACTGATTTTCTGGAAGATTCCGTTTCTCTCTTGTTTGTTGTGTCAAATTCGTGAGTGTTTCCTTAACAGCTCCCCCTCAATCACTAATTTGACCTCTTCCGGTCTTTCATATATCTTTCTTTCTTTTATACCTGCCATCTCTTTGAATCTGTTTGTCTTTGTTCCATCCAAGCTCTTTGTCAGAATATCTGCAATCTGATCTTTCGTAGGAGTGTAGACTATTTCTATCTCTTTCTCCATTACTTTTTCCCTTAGGAAATGGTATTGAATTTCTATGTGTTTTGTTCTTGCATGAAACACAGGATTCGCTGCAAGATACAGCGAGCTCATATTATCTCCATGTATGATTGGTATACTTTGATCTATACCCATGCTTTTAAGTAAAGTCTGCATCCATATTACTTCTTTTGCTGCTTCTACCAGTCCTTTGTATTCTGCTTCTGTTGATGATAAGGCGACTGTGTGTTGCTTCTTCGAACACCAGCTTACCAGCTTATCTCCTAGGTATATCATATACCCGTGCGTTGATCTTCGGTCATCTTGACTTCATGCCCAATCTGAGTCACTATATGCTCTGAGCTTTATATCTGACGTAAAAGGATAATATAATCCTTCCTTTATAGTTCTTTTGATATATCTGAGAACTCTTTGTCCTGCAACCCAATGTTGATCTGTCGGACAATGCATAAACTGTGAGAGAACTCCCACCGGAAAACTAAGATCCGGTCTTGTTAGCGTAGCATATATTAGGCTTCCTACTAACGATTGGTATTTCTTCATATCTTTGAACTCTGTACCACTATATTTACTGAGTTTATGATTTACTTCAAGCGGTGTTGAAGCTTCTCTGCAATTTTCCATGTTGAACTTCTTCAGTAAGTTCAGGAGATACCTTTCTTGTGTGACATATACACCATGATCTGTATATGTGATTTCCATTCCTAGAAAGTATGATAATTTTCCTAGGTCACTGATCTTGAATTCCTTTTCTAGCAGTTTCTTTACCTCTGTGATTCCTGCATCTGAGGTTCCTGTAATTATTATGTCATCTACATAGATACAAATGTAGATCATTCCTTCTTCTGTCCTTTTGATGAGTAGACTTGCATCTGCCTTCGAACTTTGGTATCCAAGTTCGTTCAGATACTTCACGAGTCTGTAGTTCCAAGCTCTTGGAGCTTGCTTCAGTCCATAAAGTGCTTTGCTTAACCTGCAAACAAAGTTTGGGTATTTGGAACTTATAAACCCTTCCGGTTGTTCCATATATACTTCATCTGATATATATCCATTCAGGAATGCATTCTTTATATCTAGCTGACTTAGCTTCCATCCTTTTGATGCTGCTATAGCAATTACTGTCCTTATAGTTGACATCTTTGCCACCGGACTGAATGTCTCGTCATAGTCTATGCCATGCGTCTGAGCATAGCCCTTGATAACCAGTCTCGCTTTATGTCTGGCTATCCTTCCATCTGCAAGTTTCTTTATTTTGAACACCCATTTACTTCCAATTACTTTCTTACCATTCGGTTTAGGAACAAGCTCCCATGTCTTGTTCTCTTCCAGTGCGGTGAATTCTTCTTTCATTGCTTCTTGCCATTGCTTCTTGCCTTTGGCTTCGTCATAGCTTTGAGGCTCTTCCTCTTCTTTAACCATATATGCATAATCTTGTTGAGTTATATATGATGTATCATACGAGTATCTTTCCGGTTGTCTTCTTACTCTGTTTGACCTTCTTAGCTCATGTTCTTCGTGTGTGTCTGAGTACCCGTCTTCATCTTCGTTCCTTATACCTGTTCTGGTCCTGGACGTACTTGCCTCGTCTTCTTTGTTTACCTGTACGATTGTTTTACCTTTCTCTCTTCTTTTTATCTCTTCTTCAAATTCTTCAGCTGTATGGCTCTGATCTGCATACCAGCTTTTCTGTTCATCAAATGTCACATCTCTCGAAACAGTAAAATGTTTGGTTAGAGGGCTCCATAACCTGTAACCCATCTGCTTTTCATCATATCCGACGAATACATATTTCTCTGCTTTCGGTTCAAGCTTATGTCTCAGTTGAGACGGTACATAAGCATACGCTACTGATCCAAACACTTTGCAGTGATCAAGTGTTGGCTTCTTTCCCCACCAAGCTTCATAAGGGGTCATTCCTTCTAACGTTGTACATGGTAACCTGTTTACCAAGTATGTAGCTGTATTTACAGCTTCAGCCCAAAGATAATCCGGGCAATTCTTTTCTTTTAGCATAGCTCGTGCAAACTCTACTAGAGTTCGGTTTCTCCTTTCTGCTACACCATTCTGTTGTGGTGTATACCTGCAGGTTATTTCTCTCTTAATACCTGCATTCCAAAGATAGTCATTGAATTCTCGGGAGAAGTATTCTCCCCCTCCATCAGACCTCAGTCTTTTAAGTTTTCGTCCGGTGAGTCTTTCAGCATATGCATGAAAATGTCTGAAAGCTCCGAACACCTCTGACTTTTCCTTCAAAACATAAAGGGTTATCCACCTTGTTGCATCATCAATGAATAAAACATAGTACCTTGATCCGCTGATTGATCCTTCTTTCGTTGGTCCCCATACATCTGTATGTATGAGTTCTAGCATGCCATCATGTTTGAATCCTTTCTTCTGGAAAGGTAACCTGTGGGCTTTTCCCATTTGACAGGCTTCGCATTTGTGAATCATATGTTGGTTCTGTACGTTCGGTAATCCCAGTACAGACTGGTTCGCTATCATAGCTTTGATTCCTTTTTCGTGAAAATGACCTAATCTCTTGTGCCAGAGATCAAGTTCTGTAATTACCTTTTCATCATGTGTGAGCAGCGCTTGGCCAATGTTCCCTTGTACTCTTAAGGTAAAGAGTCTGCCTTCTTTCTTACCAGAAACGATCTGATAATATCCGTTCTTGGGATCTTCTACAAATACTCCTTTGTTTGTAAATCTGACCTGAAAACCTTTTTCGACTATCTGTCCCACACTGATCAGATTTTTCGGTATTGTTGGAACATACAAAACATTGGTTAGCAAATCTGCTCCATTCTTGCATTTCACTTTTCCGATTGATTGTACTTTGTGTCTTGTATTGTCACCTGTTTGAACAGTGTGACTCGCACTTCCTTTTTCCAATTCTGACATCAGTTCTATGTTTCCTGACAAGTGATTAGAACATCCAGAGTCAATGTAAAATACCTTTAGATCTTCATTTTCTGATGTGCTGATTGAGTTCATCATCAATGATGTATGACTTTCATTCTGTGTGTCATTTGCGTAGTTGTTGTAGGTGGTGTTGTAGGATTGGCTCTGTCCCCAACTTCTTACTCCACCTCTACCGTAGCCTCCTCTTTGGCTTTGTCTTCCTCTTTGGAAGTTACTTTGATTTCTTCCGCTACTACCTCTGCTATTACTGTTCTGATTTTGATTTGATCCTTGTTGATTGTGCCAACAATCATGCGCCAGATGGTTACTTAGTCCGCAAATCCAGCAGACTTTCTTGTTAGTATTCTGACTACTTCTTCCTCTTGCTCTTCCTCTGCCAGTGCCTTTACCTCTTGCGTAATAGGCCTGAGAACTCGACTCTTCTTCGTCTTTTGACTTACCCTTTTCTTTCTTCTTGTTCTTCATATACATTGCTGAGCTGTGTCCTTTGTCTGCGTCTCCTTTCAGGTCTTGCTCATATGTGAGCATCAAACCAAGCAACTGATTTAACTCTGGTACAAAATGATTTAGGGAGAGTTCAGTTGATAGTACGAAAGGTTTCCACCTTTCATCTCCTCTCAACCCTGTGAGCACTTGCGCTATCAATCTATGATCTTCGACTTCTTCATTTATGGATCCAAGACTATCTGCTAGATCCTTCATTTTAGTGACGTAGTCACTGATGCTTTGACTCGGCTTCTTTTTGAACGTTGTGAACTCGGACCATAGGCTGGCTTTCCTAGCTTTCGTAGTATTTTGGAAGTGATCTTCCAATGCACTCCATATGTCCTCCGCTTTCTCCAGACCTCTAATGTGCGGTAGTAGATGATCTGACACAGTGTTGTAGATGTAGGCTCTTGCCGTTGCATCTTTCTTCTGCCATAGCTTTAGGGTGTCTAGTTCTTCCTTTTCTGGTTGACTATTATCTTCGAAAGTGGGTTTCTTTTCTTCTCCGGTCACGTACGTTATTAAGTCCTTACTCATAAGTAAGGCTTCCATGCGCATTACCCATGCAGGATAATTATCTCTGTCCAGTTTATCAATTTGGACATGATCTGCCATGATAGAGAATACTCTAGGTTCCGATACCAAAGGTTGGGAGATTAACTAGCTCTGATACCAATTGTTGGCGAAAAACTTCGGCTCTAACGCCTACTGTTGCGGAAATACTTTCGCCCTGAAGGTGGATTTCGCGACAAGGCGTGAACTCTGTCAGGCCTGCGGAAATTGCCGCGCCACCGCAATAGAATGCTAAACTAGAGTGATTCAGAACACCTCTGTAATCAACAGTAGTTCAGCCTAATTAACGTCGCTTTAACTGCGTTATCCTATGACACAAGTTCCACCGGAACTTCACCAGACTGTTACTGGACTGACACCGTAGTTGTGCCGGAACTTCACCGAAATAAACTTAGTTCTGTTCGTAATTGCTTCAGATGAACTTATGTGAAGTAAGGAAGTAGTGTGTGAGCTTCCTTCACCGAATGAACTTCCTTCTGGAAACTTCACAGTTCTGAACTGCTACTTTCCGGTTAACTTTTGTACTGTGTGTACATCTTCATTCCACCGGAAACTGTGACCAGCTTAAAGTAGAGACGTCTAGCTACAAGATGAGCTATCTCTCATACAAAGCTTCGAACTCTGCTGCGAGTTATACTTCGTTGTTCTACCGAAAAAACCTTATTTTCTGAGAAACTGTAACTGACCAGAAAATTACTGAAACATGTTTACTGCGTAAACTGTTATTCACCGAAACATGCGTTTACAGAGAAAGTACTGAAGCACGTTTAGTAACGAGTCGTGACAGCAAACGATAAACGGAATTTCCTACCGTAACACGAAATGACTTCAGATTCTTCACAAGTAAAGATTGCGCGCAGACATCCACATGAACATGTGTTTTCGATTAGAGAAGATGTGTACAAGTAAGCTTGGCCTCTTCTTGCTCAAGTTACAGAAACTCTCCTACAGTGAGTAGTCTCTTATTACCATCTCTCTTCAGATGAAAAGACCCGACACTTCAGGCTTGTGTTATTCATCTGTACATACGCGATCTATGGCGTCTTCTGAGAACTTCTAAATCTCTTCACTCATACGCGATCTATGGCGTCTTCTCTCAGTCTCTCGTTCTCCTCTGTGTATCATCTATGATTCCTCTCCGTGTATATCTACGTCACTCGCATACACGCACATATTTATATTTTCTTCAACCTTTGCTGTATATATATACACTTTCTTTGGCGCTCCTTTGCTCTGTCATTCTTCAATTCGCGTTATGCGCGCCTTACGCGCCCGCCGCGGTTAATTGCTCTGTTATGCGGACACCGCGCACTAACTTCGCATACTGTACACCTGTGCACTGATTTTCTGGAAGATTCCGTTTCTCTCTTGTTTGTTGTGTCAAATTCGTGAGTGTTTCCTTAACATCCATGTTGTCTTCATTATTAGTAGTGAAACCATCTTCTTTGCTTGTAGTGTAGCCCTCCTGGGGGGTTTCTTTGTTGTCAGGGATCTCTAGGGCTTCGTCGTAGTTGTCTACCTCAGGTGGCTTCCCTCCTGGGTAGTCGAGCTCGTTGATCTCCTTTCCAAGATTGCAATACAAATTGTTGCGTGGGGTAATTGGCAGGTTGTTCCTCTCGTCGTTGGCCCTCGGACTTCTTTTCCTTCTTCTTCTAACTTCAGTAAATCCTTCGGCGTCAGCTTGTGGTTTGAGGGGGCCCTTGCCTTCCCCATCCTTGGTCAAGTGGGTCAAGTCATCAGAGTTGTCTTGAGCGGTTTTGGAGGCTTCTTGCCATCGCTTGTTTTTTTGCCTGAGAGGGCATTCTTTAATCCTGTGACCTTGCTGGCCACAACGAAAGCACGCGTTGGGGAGGTTTTTGTAAGTGATATCCTGCTCCCAAAAATCTCCTTCTCCCATGTCCACTTTGATCGTTGTTGGAAGCGGCGAGCTGAGGTCGGCCTCGACGCAGATTTGTGGGTGCCATTTAGCATTGAACGAGTGTCTTGCACCCTCATATATGAGACCACCAATGTCTTCGCGTGAAGCCAGCGGCTTGCCGATGGGTGAGACTATGTCCCACACGAAGTTGTACAGGAAGTATGGGAGGTTGGGGAGCTCAACCCAAAGAGGGTACCGGAGTGATTTCGATTTGTCGACTTCAACTTAGGGACTTGCGGAGAAAGAGACTGTACCTCAATCCCCTCACAAGTGCATATAGTGGGGTTACACGCTTTTAATTTTATCAATCCGAAGAGTATGCTAACCTAGCCGAGTGTATGAAGACATGCAAACGTGTAATGGTCAATGCAAATGAATCACTCAAGAGTGAAAATGAGGAAAATACTTATGCTAACAAGCTTCAGCAGTAGGTCAAGACGAAACGATACTTGGTGCAGCAGCCGTCAGTAGTTTGGACTTTTCTCCTAGCTCCGAGCTCCAAACATAGCGAATAGCATATGCGTTTCGAAGCTCTCGAGAAGACGCATCCAATGGCAGTGGTTTCACACAATTCCGACACTCCTACTTCAAGTTATGACAGAAATACTGAGTCGCGGGAATACTTTCCTACACTTCAGCACTTCCTACACCTCGCACACACCTCTCCTACAGCAAAGAAACACTCTCAAGGATAAATCACACTCACAAGCACTCTTTCCAAGCAATACACATGCATACAAGCTCACGAAGAAGAAGATGAAGAGGGAAGAAGACACAAATTCGAATTTCTGTGCTCTCTATTCTCACAATGGCAAAAAGTCCTTTACAAAGAGTCACATTTGACTTATATACTAGTGCCCTAAAAATGGTCCTTTCACACAAGTGACCGGCACTTTATTCCCTAAGAGCTAATTTCCTACTATTTTACATGGGTAAGCTTCTATTCTTCTATGGGAATGCATCTAGAGGACTCCTCTAGTGCCTTTACAAGGGAAATATATTACAAAAATGAATATGTTACAAAAAATATGTGGTCCAAATCGGAAAAATTTTGGGGCCCGTCTTTTTCTCTGCTTTGTGCGCTCTTTGGCTCTGCAACACTCTCCCCCTCTTCGCCTCTGTCGTCCCTTGACAGACTTCGCTTCCTTTGACAGACTTTGCTTCGCGCACGCGCCCTGTGGTCAGTATTGTCTGCAGTTAAACAGACATGCAGATTCGATGGCCTTCTTGATTCAAGCTCTACTACTCGAGAGCCTGATGTAGTTGTCTTGCCTGTTGACTTGGGTTGCCACGCACGCCACCAGTGACTAGGAATGTGCTATTCTTAGTCACCCTCTTCAACTTTTCAGCCTCTACCCCTTTCTAACTTTTGGTCCTACTCTGATGTTTGAAAAATCCACTCCTCTGGACCCCGGGGTTAAGCTTTGTAGCCTGGTGCGTGCCCCTGCGGGGCTCTGTGCAGAGATGGGTGTTGCGACATTTGCTGACTATTAGTCCTCGAGGGAACCACTCTTTTCGAAGCCATTGTCGCACGATTTCGAGCGGTGGCCTAGGGCCAAACACTTGGCCGACGAGGCAGACTTTCTTGAGCTCCTCCTGAGCAGACAGAACCGCGAGTCTACTGAGGGACACAACGGGGGATTCAGCGCTTTCGGATGCCCTAGGGGCGGCACACGACCTCCCCTCCAACAGAGCGGCCAGGAAATTGGTCTCCTCAGGGGGAGGGACCCGATTGCTTTTCACGAGGGAGGAAGAAGCCACCTCCATGGCCAAAGGTGCACCACTATAACTTTCTAAACCCCAAGGCAGGCCCCGCCAATAGGGGAGGATCTGACCGCAGACCAGGTAGAAATCGAAGCCAGCCCCCCCAAAAACCAAGAATCCCGAGTCCCCTTTTCGACCGCTTCCCTTTTTTCTTTTTTCTCTTTCTCTTTTTTCTTTCTTTCTTCTTTTTTTTTTTTTTTCTCTCCCCTTTTTTTTTTTCTTTTTTCTTTTTTCTTTTTTTTTTTTTTTTTCTTCTCTTCTTTTCTTCTTTTTTTTTCTTTTTTCTTCTTCTCTTTTTTGAGAAAAAAAGGCTCCCTTACGACCTCAGAGCTGCGGTTGGCGGGTTTCGAGGGGGGCCAGAGCGCGGGCAGCAGTAAATGTCGCCTCCCCCCATTATGGTAGAAGCCACGTGGCCAGCAGACGCGCGCAAGACGTGGGGCCAACGCGCCAATCAAGCAGGTATCGCCGATCGCGGGGTCCTTGTCTTAAAATGGAGGGGTGAGCCCGCGTGGTCTGTCACGTCCGAGTGTCGCCGGAGCCGCAGGTGTCGCCGGGCACGAGGCCGATCAGGTGTCGCCGGCCGTCACAAGCAACGCCGCAGGTATCGCCGGAATCGCCGCAGGTATCGTCGGGTTCGCAAGTGTCGCCGGAGCCACAGGTGTCGCCGGGCACGAGGCCGATCGAGTGTCGCCGATCGTTACAAACAACGCCGCAGGTATCGCCGGATTCGCCGCAGGTATCGCCGGGTTCGCAAGTATCGCCGGATTCGCCGCAGGTATCGCCAGATCCGCAGGTATCGCCGCAGGTATCGCCACAGGTATCGCCCTTGAGCTCGCGATATCGGAAGCCCGATACTTGGCTTGGAGCCGATCGCAAGGAGCACGATCGAGGGTTCCGGTCGTGTCGACTCCTCACCCCTCAACCCAAAGGGAGGGGGAGGAGGTCACGACGAAACCCGATCGCGATGCATGAAATCCGAGGGTGACTCGATGCAGTACCTCCCGGAACACGATACCTGGAGCCGAAAGAGCACGAGCCCTTGAGTCCGCGATACCGGGAGCCCGCCCGTCCGACACTTGGCTTGGAGCCTATCGCAGGAACACGCAACTGAAGATTGAGGCGGCAGGCAGACGTCAAATCGCTGTAATCATCGGGCCCAAGAGTTCACTGTAGCCGCGTCGCCATTCCCTGTGTTCCGCCATAGCTCACCGCAGCCACTCTATTATGCATGTTGCAAATCGGGCTTTCTTAGCTAGTCAAGAGAGTAAAGGTAAATGGAGCTCATCTACTAGTAAGAAAAAATTTGCTAATGTTGCACAATTGAAGAAGGAAGAAAAAGATAAGAAGAAAACATAAAAGTAAAAAGAATTTTGTAAATACTATAAAGGAAATGATCATGTCATAAAGAGTTTCCCAAAATTAACTACAAAAATGTTGAAGAACCACTCACAAATTTGACATACAGACAGACATAAAGACGAAGAAAGACAAAGAGAAGGAGACACAAAACATTCAGAAAATCAAGCCTTAGTGAAGAAACAAATTCACGATTGTAATATAGTTCATAGAAACTTCCAGAAATACGAGTTTTGAATCTCAAAACAAAATGTATATATATGAGGTAGAAGATCATAATAAAAATGAGCGAAGAAGGGAGCGGAGAGAGCATATAGAACCGGAATAGAATAGCGCATATAGAAACTGAGGATAGTAATATAGAAGACGCCAGAGATTGCGTATGTAGAGATGAATAATAGAACCTGAACTGTCATGTATTCATCTGAGAGAGATGGTAAGGAATAACTACTCAGAGTAGGAGAGTTTTCCATAGCTATGAGCAAAGTGAGGCCAAGCTATTTTTCTACACATCCTCTCTAATAGAAAACACATGTTCATGTGGAACTTTGAGCGCATTCTTCATATGTGAAGAAATCTGAGTGATTTCATGTTACTGTGAAAGTTAGTTAACAGTGACAGTTTTCTTAGTAAATGTTTTTCGGTACATCTACAAGTTAGATCTCGCATCATAGTGTAAAGTTTTTCATGAGAGATAGCTCATCTTGAAGCTAGTAGTCTCAACTATAAGTCGATCAAAAGACTTCTGTGAAACGGGACAAGTACGCACAGTACTGTGTCTGAAAGTAAAGACATCCAGAACTGGTGCAGTTTTTTCTTAAACTTCAGATAGTGTTCATTCACTGAAGGAAGCTCATGTATTACTTCCTTACTTCATCAACAATCATTTGAAGTAACTACAAACAAAATTGTAGTTGATTCCAGTAACATTACGGTGACAGTCTGGTGAAGTTTCGATGATATTCCGATGAGTTCAAAACACAGTTTTGATATATTTGAGTGACAAAAAGTTTATCTAACAGTAAACAAACAAAGAATTGTAAAGTTTAAAGTAAACCAAATCAGAATAGAAGCCGGAAGGAAAAGCAAAGTTTCTGTAAAGTAAATCTTTGGGATTTCATTAAACACAGTTGTAAAGTTTTCAGGTTTACGAAGTTTGTTAAGCTACTGATGATTATAGAGGTGTTCTAATATCACTTTAGCTTAGTTCTTGTGGCGTGGTGAATTCTGCAGTTGAGCTTTAGCTAGTTAAGTTCACCCGCTGCGTCAACAAGTAGTACAAGAGCTCAACAGTTGATGATAAGTCGTTAGAGCTCAACAAGTGGTATCAGAGCAGAAAGATTATGAAGAGCAGAAAGATCCTGAAGAGTAAACGAAAGTGAAGATACAAGATAATTCGAAGAACTTTCACAAGAAAGGTGAAAGTTGAGATGATCAACAACAAACGGCGTCAAGAAACGTTTCGAAGTAATTCTCAAGGGTAAAGGTTTGTAAAAGGTAAAACTTTTTGACATCACACTCACCGAAAGTAACAAAAACAAGAAGATTATGGCAGATCATATCTCTATTGACAAATTGCACAGAGATAATTATCCTGCATGGGTAATGCACAAGAAAGGTGAAAGAGAATTCGAAGAACTTTCACAAGACGATTATGGCAGATCATATCTCTATTGACAAATTGGACAGAGATAATTATCCCACATGGGTAAACGAAAGTGAAGATACAAGAGAATCCGAAGAACTTTCACAAGAAATGTGAAAGTTGAGATGATCAACAACAAACGGCGTCAATAAACATTTTGAAGTAATTCTCAAGGGTAAAGGTTTGTAAAAGGTAGAACTTTTTGACATTACACTCACCGAAAGTAAGAGAAACAAGAAGATTATGGCAGATCATATCTCTATTGACAAATGGGATAGAGATAATTATCCGGCATGGGTAATGCACATGGAAGCCTTACTTATGAGTAAGGACTTAATGATATATGTGACAGGAGAAGAAAAGAAGCCGACTTTCGAAGATGACAATCAACCAAAGAAAGAAGAGTTAGAAGCCTTGAAGTTGTGGCAGAAGAAAGATGCAACGACAAGAGCTTATATCTACAATACCATTACAGATCATCTACTACCGCACATTAGAGGTCTGGAGAAAGTAGAAGACATATGGAGTGCATTGGAAGATCATTTCCAAAATACGATGAAAGCTAGGAAGGCTAGTTTATGGTCAGAGTTTACAACATTCAAGAAAAAGAAAAGTCAAAGCATTAGTGATTATGTCACTAAGATGAAGGACTTGGTAGACAACCTTGGATCTATTGATGAGGATATCAAAGATCACAGGTTAATAGCGTAGTTGCTTGCAGGATTGAGAGGAGATGAAAGGTGGAAACCGTTTGGTAAGAAACAATGGGAAGAAGCAATGAAGGAGGAGTTTAAAGCGCTTGAGGAGAACAAGACTTAGGATCTTATTCCAAAACCAAATGGTAACAAAGTGATTGGAAATAAATGGGTTTACAAAGTCAAGAAACTTGTAGATGGAAGGATATCCAGATACAAAGCTAGACTGGTGGTCAAAGGCTATGCTCAGACGCATGGCATAGATTATGATGAGACGTTTAGTCCGGTGGCAAAGATGTCAACCATAAGGACATTGATTGCTATAACAGCATCAAAAGGATGGAAACTAAGTCACCTAGATATAAAGAATGCATTTTTAAATGGATATATCAGATGAAGTCTACATGGAACAACCTAAAGGGTTTGTAAGTTCCAGTTACCCAGATCATGTTTAAAGATTAAGAAGAGCTCTCTATGGATTGAAGCAAGCTCCAAGAGCTTGGAATTGCAAACTTGTGAAGTATCTCAATGACCTTGGATACCAAAGCTCAAAGGCTGATGCAAGTCTACTCATTAAGAGAACAGATGAAGGTATGATCTACATTTACAGGAACCTCAGATGAAGGAATCAAGGAGGTAAAAGGATTACTTGAAAAAGAGTTCAAGATGAGTGACCTAGGAAATTTATCATACTTTCTTGGAATGGAAGTCACATATACAAATCATGGTGTATATGTTTTGCAAGAAAGGTATCTCCTAAACTTACTGAAGAAGTTTAACATGGAGAATTGCAGAGAAGCTTCAACACTGCTTGAAGTAAATCATAAACTCAGCAAATATGGTGGTGCAGAGTTTAAAGATATGAGGAAGTATCAGTCGTTAGTGGGACGCTTAATTCCTGCTACACTAATAAGACCTGATCTCAGTTATGCAGTGGGAGTTCTCTCACAGTTCATGCATTGTCTGAAGGATCAACATTGGGTTGTAGGATAAAGAGTTCTTAGATATATCAAAAGAACTATAAAAGAAGGATTATATAATCCTTTTATGTCAGATATAAAGCTGAGAGCATACAGTGACTCAGACTGGGCAGGAAGTCAATGACAGAAGGTCAACACATGGGTATATGATATACCTAGGAGATAAGCTTGTAAGCTGGTGTTCAAAGAAGCAACACATAGTGGCTTTATCGTCAACAGAAGCAGAATATAAAGGACTTGTGGAAGCAGCTAAAGAAGTGATATGGATGCAGGCCTTGTTCAAAAGTATGGGTATTGATCAAGGTATACCTATCATACATGGAGATAATATGAGCTCGTTGTATCTTGCAGCAAATCGAGTATTTCATGCAAGAACAAAACACATAGAGGTTCAATATCATTTCTTGAGGGAAAAAGTAATGGAAAAAGAGATTGAAATAGTATACACATCTATAAAAGATCAGATAGCAGATATTCTGACAAAGAGCTTAGATGGAGTAAAGACAAGCAGATTCAAAGAAATGGCAGGTATAAAAGAAAAGAAGAATATATCAAAGATCAGAGAATGCAAATTAGTGATTGAGGGGGAGCTGTTGAAGAATCACTCACAAATTTGACATACAGACAGACATAAAGACGAAGAAAGACAAAGAGAAGTAGAAACAAAGCATTCAAAAAATCAAGCCTTAGTGAAGGAACAAATTCACGACTGTAATATAGTTCATAGAAACTTCCAAAAATACGAGTTTTGAATCTCGGAACAAAATGTATATATATGAGGTAGAAGATCATAATAAAAATGAGCGAAGAAGGGAGCGGAGAGAGCATATAGAGCCGGAATAGAATAGCACATATAGAAACTGAGGATAGTAATATAGAAGACGCTAGAGATTGCGTATGTAGAGGTGAATAATAGAACTTGAACTGTCATGTATTCATTTGAGAGAGATGGTAAGGAATAACTACTCAGAGTAGAAGAGTTTTCCATAGCTATGAGCAAAGTGAGACCAAGCTATTTTTGTACAAATCTTCTCTAATAGAAAACACATGTTCATGTGGAAGTTTGAGCGCATTCTTCGTATGTGAAGAAATCTGAGTGATTTCATGTTACTATGAAAGTTAGTTAACAGTTACAGTTTTCTCAGTAAATGTTTTCCGGTACATCTACAAGTTAGATCTTGCAACATAGTGTAAAGTTTTTCATGAGAGATAGCTCACCTTGAAGCCAGTAGTCTCAACTATAAGTCGATCAAAAGACTTCTGTGAAACGGGACAAGTATGCACAGTACTGTGTCTGAAAGTAAAGACATCAAGAACTGGTGAAGTTTTTTCTTCAACTTCAGATAGTGTTCATTCACTGAAGGAAGCTCAGGGATTACTTCCTTACTTCATCAACAATCATTTGAAGTAACTACAAACAAAATTGTAATTGATTCTGGTAACATGACGGTGACATTCCGATGACAGTCTGGTGAAGTACCGGTGATATTTCGGTGAGTTCAAAACACAATTTTGATATATTTGAGTGATAGAAAGTTTATCTAACAGTAAGCAAACAAAGAATTGTAAAGTTTAAAGTAAACCAGATCAGAATTGAAGCCGAAAGGAAAAGCAAAGTTTCTGTAAAGTAAATCTTTGAGATTTCATTAAACACAGTTGTAAAGTTTTCAAGTTCAGGAAGTTTGCTAAGCTACTAATGATTATAGAGGTGTTCTAATATCACTTTAGCTTAGTTCTTGTGGCGTGGTGAATTCTGGAGTTGAGCTTTAGCTAGCTAAGTTCACTTGTCGCGTCGACAAGTAATACAAGAGCTCAATAGTTGATGATAAGTCGTTAGAGCTCAACAAAAAAGAGGCAAAGAAGAAAGATATTGGAATCGTTGTTGTAGAGGCCTCTACACCGACAGTAGAGTCTGCTAATCTTATGCAAAATGAAGAATGGGTGTTTACTACTATTTACAGCTATGACCCATCTTCTCATGATTAGTGTGTGTTTGTAGTAGACTCAGATGTTTGGTACTTTGATAGTGGGGAAACCAAACATATTCCTTCGCAACAAAGATTCTTCAATTCACTTGAGCCTACCCCTATAATGAATACTGTCACGTGCACTAAGAACTCCTCTTATCGTGTAATGGGATTTGGTATGATCATTCTTGCTATTGTTGGTGGTAGTTCTTTCATATTGTCAAATGATTTGCTTGTGCCAAGGATGAAGAAGAAACTATTGCCAGTTTCAGTATTAACTAAGATCATCTTGGTTGTAAAATTTGTTGATGATAGATGTATAATTCATGATATATCAAATGGCCATGTTATTATTTCTTTTGGCATTTTATGTTGTGGGCTATATAAGGTCATTGACTATGCAAAATCTATGAATGATTTATCATGTGCAGTTCAAGATTCTTAGGTGATCCCATATGCAAAGCTTTGGCATGCATGCTTTGGTCATCTAAATTATGCTAGTTTGCTACACCTATAGAAATTTGAAAGGGTGTCCTCTCTGCCCACACTTGAGATACCTTGTAAACATGTATGTGAAGGATGTATTTTTGGGCAAAATGCAGCATTCTTCATTCCCTAAAGATGGTCTAGTTCAATCTACCATAATTTGTTCATAGTGATGAGTATGGTCCAATCGTGATGCCTTCTTTTTGGAACTACCTTTACTTTGTGACTTTCATTGATGATTTCTCTAGGCATGCATGGGTGTGTCCATTAAAAGCAAATTCTGAAGTGTTTATGTTCTTCAAATTGTTTTTGGTTATGTTTGAAAGTATTTCATCATGCGAACTAGGCATCCTACATTTTGATCTAGGGTGGAAATACATCTTCTAATTTTAATGCTTTTTTTTACTGATCATGGGATCAATCATTAGTGTATAGTGTCATATAAGCCTCAAAAGAAATTGAGTTGTAGCAAGAAAGAAGAGGTCTCTCATGGAGATGGTGAGGTGTATGGTCAAAAGTCAGGCTTTACCACATAGCTTTTGGCTTGATGTCATTACGTGTGAAGCATATGTACTTAATAGGTGTCCTACCAAAGGACTACAATCCATCACTCCATATGAGGCTTGGCATCGTCGCAAGCCATCAATTGCCAATATCCATGTCTTTGGTTGTTTGGTATATGCATTATTGTCTAAACAATAATGCACAAAAATTAGATGATAAAGTAGTGAAATTTATTTTTGGTGGGTACAATTTTGAAAGCAAAGGCTATCGTTTGTATCATCTAGTGACTAAACCCATTTTGTTTAGTAGTGATGTTGTTTTTGTGGAAGATGCCATTCAAACATTACTTTCATGTACTATGGAGAAATAAGTTAGCTCCAAAGATGTTTATAACACCTTGCTACCTCTTTTTACAGGTGGACAATCAAGTGTTGGTCCAAATGAGGCAATGTATCAGCCTTTATAGGTTCCACATGATGATGCACATCATTCTAGTTGTTATGTAAATTTACATGATGCACTTGTTGAGGAGAGGCTTGATATACAAGATGCATAAACTATGTCTAAATGGCTGGTGTAGACTTTGCAAGATAAAAAATTAGATGGCCCTTTACATGTCATATGCATTCAAGATCTCATAGTGCATATTTTGCATTAAATTGCTATACAATGACTGCCTCTAGTCTTTGTGATGAGAATGAGCCTGTTTCTTTTGATGAATCACAAAATTTGAGAAAATTGGATGACTACTATGCAATCAAATATATGATGCTATTATGAAGAATGGTACCTAATCTTTATGTGATTTTCCTTCAAGAAAAAAGGCCATTGGCACTTAATGGATATACAAGTTGATACATAATCTTGATGGAACAATTGACAGGTATAAGGCTAGTCATGTTCCAAAAGGTTATGCTCACGAGAGAGAACATTGATTTTGATGAGACTCATCATGGTTGGAATGGAAATCAATTGGACATTAAAATTACATTTCTAAATGGTGACTTACATGAAGAAGTGTATGTATCTCAGCCTTGTGGTTTTGTGTAGGTAGGGCATGATAATAAAGTGTGTTGGTTGAAAAAAGAATTATATGGTCTAAAGCAAGCACCATGTGCTTGGTATGAAAAGATATATGCTTACTTGATTGCACATGGTTTTGAGAACACTCCAACTGATAGCACCTTAGCATGTAGATGATGTACTTGTGGTCATTGTTATGTATGTTGATGTCATGCTGCTCACTGGTCCAAATGAGAATCTTATTGCTGAAGTTAAGGCTGATTTGCATGCCTCCTGTGAGATGTCAGATTACTCCTTTGAGATGTCAGATTAGGGGCATTTGCATCATTATTTGGGCATTGAGCTTATGAAAGTTGATGGGGAAAAACATTTGTGTCAAACAAAATATATTGACACATTATTGTAGCATTTTGGCCTTGAAGATTGAAAACCTATCTCCAATCCAATGAAAACATGTTAATGATTGAGTCTTGATGATGTTGAAGGTGCATTTGATGTTGTTCTGTATCATCAGGTTGTTGGATGCTTGATTTACTTATGTATAACTCTGCCTGATATTGAGATTGCTATCTCAAAGATGAGCAAGCTTATGCATTTCCCAAGTTCCAAGCATTGGTAGGCGGTTACGCACATCATTAACTACTTGGGTGGTACCTAGCTACTTGCATTTTTTTTTCCCAAAGGGGGATCACTACCACCAAATTTACATGCTTTTTCTAACTATGACTGGGCTAGTTGCTCTGACACTTGTGTGTCCACTAGTGGTTTTTGCCTAATGTTTGATAGCTCATGCATATCTTGGTTGAGAAAGAAGCAACCTACTATGGCCACATCTTGTTGTGAGGCTAAGTATAGGGTAGCTTTTAGAGCAATTGTTGAGCGTGTGTGGTTGAGATGCCGCTTGACTGATTTGGGTGCTGGTTAGTCTTCTACCACAACCATCTTCACTGATAGTCAGAGTGCATTGGTAGTTGTGAGGAACCTTATGTTCCATGCTCACACAAAGCACATTGAGGTGCATTATCATTATTGTAGGGAGAGGTTTTCTATTGGAGATATTATTTTGGCATATGTGCCCACATAGGATAACATTGTTGACCTTTTCACAAAGGCTCTATGTAGGGAGATGTTTCAAGCTTTCTACAAAGCTTTGGACTTACTTCCTTTGTGGATTGATCTCTTTCCACATAGCTTGGCACTTCCTTATACATGAGAGCCAACTCCTTGTTCACCACATCACTCCCAAGGGAAATTTGTTGATATATTTTGGTAGTGATGTGTGTGAACACACTTAGGATTGCCATGGCATTTTTTCCCTCTTTAGGAGGTTTTTTTCCCTGGCTTGTATATACACTTATAACCCTAATGGGTAACTTATCTTTGTACATTCACTTGATAATACATTCAGTATTGTGTGTTGTGCTGCAAGCGTGTTCTTATTTTTCTTCTTCTTCTTCTTCTTCTTCATGTTGTTTGCATGCTTTTGCAGACCTCAAAATACAACATAGTTAACAATATAAGTGAAAAACCTAATGGAAGACAATGAAAAATATTAGAAGATAAAAATCAATTGTTGATTTCATTAATTTGAAACACTCCAATTCCACCAAAACTTCATCAAGAAAGATCACAAATAGTGTTGAAAAATGCTTTTAAAAACTCGAATAGATATGTTAAGATATGGACATTAAAGATTGTTCTATAGTAGCATGATAGGATCAAGTCCAAGAGCTACAAGAAAGAGCAATTGCAAGTGTGAGTGTCCAACTTGACTTGATATTTAAAGAATATCGCATTGACAATAGCTCAATACTCTCCATCATGGGAGCTAGAATAGAAAATTGATCCACTAGAAAGAATTTTGTCAATTGTCAAGACTACAGAAGTTTAGGACTACATTAATGAGATAGCAACAATAGATATGGATCAAGAGATTGGATATGATCTTATTCAAAACTTTTGTATAGAATAAAAAATTTAATCATTGAATGTTATTTGCTCAAGGAAATCAAAGGAACATGACACAATAGTATATAGCTGCCATACCTACTACTTGATGGGATGAGAGGGAGGAGTGTGTGATATTTTCTAATACCATTGACGCAACAAGAGGGATGTGGTAATCACTCCTCTATAGCATGTGGAAGCATAAATAAGCTCAAAATTTCACAAGGATCTTTTAATATTGAATTTTTATTGTGAAAAACTCTTTTACTTAACCACATTACCATACATTTACTTTTTCACACATTTAGTACATAATCATTCACAAATGCTTCTTCATGTAATCCTTCTAGAGAGCCAATTTGGGCATCCTTGAACATGTACCAAAATAGCATATATAAACAAACACAACATTGCACCATCATGTATATACTCTAGACTATCATATCTAGGTGATAGACTTCCAATATCAACAATGAAACATGAGCATTATCTTCTACAAGTTGACAAGTTTTGTTTTTTGCAAATTTTGAATCCGTCCAAGATTAAAAACCTCCAACTTTGGCTACTTATACAAGCGGCACCAATTATGCTATTGAGATAATTCCACTTCACTTTAGAAGAAGATGGCGTGGACTATCAAACCATATTCATAACATTCACATAAGCATTTAACATCATTTATAAACACTTGTCCAAACTAGGCCTCTGAAATGGTTCATCGGTTAAATTTCATACCTGTTCCCCCCCCCCCCCCCCCCCGCTTTTAAGAACTCTATCCTAAGAGTTGGAAAAGAAGGATAATGTGCCAAAAAATCATCTAAGTTTACCCAAGTCAAATCTTCTACTCGATATATATGCCATTTCATCAAAATTTCTACTATATATCCATTTCTAAGTAAGCTTTCCCTCTTATCTAAGACTATTCAGGTCAACGTTCAAAAGAGCCATCATATTTCAGTTTATAGCTTTCTTGTGAGCATGTGCAATATTAGGTACATAACTTTCAAGTAAGCTAACATGAAATAGAGGATGCATTTTTAAATGTTCAGCTAATTTCAACAAATAATCAAGAGATTCAATATTTTCAAAACTTTAAAAGGACCTCTGTATCATGGGGAAAGTATATGATCCTTCGCTAGCAACAAATTACATTGGTGAGGATTGACTTTAAGAAATACCATGTCATCTATTTGAAATTCAAGTGGTTTTCTCTTCAAATTGTAGAATTACTTTTGTCTTTTTTGAGTTTCTTTTAGGTCTTACTTAATTTCTCCAAGTTCTTTATCCATCTTGTCAAGCATTTCTTTAGATACGTCTACTTTATTTTGGAAATGAGAAAACGAATGTGGAGTCACACAGTTATAACCATACATAACCTCAATTTTGAAGATGCACTATTGTATGCAAACTCGACTAAAGGCAAATATGCACTCTAATTATCCTCCTTTTTATTCACATACATATGTAAAATACCTTCAAGTGCCCGATTAACCATCTTGGCTTTCCCCATCAGTTGGTGGATGGAAAGCTGTACTCATTTGAAGTTGAGTTCCAATCAATCCAAATGTTTCTCTCCAAAAGTTTGATGTGAATCTAGATTCTCTATCAAGAATTATGTTTTGCGGCATTCCATGGAGTCAAAAAAAGTATTTAAGAAATAGTCTTGCAACATCCAAGACCGTATTAGTCTTTTACATAGGAAAGATGTGCCATCTTAGTAACTCAATCAACTACCACAAGTATGGTATCATTTTTACTTCTAGTTGTAGGTAATTTAGTGATGATGTCCATAGAGATAGACTCCCACTTCTGATTTGGAACATCCAAAAGTTGAAGCATTTGATGCACTCTCTTAAACTCAAATTTCACATGTTGGCACTTTAAACATTCACTAACATACTTTCTGATATCGTGCTTCATACATGGCTAGTAAGAATATATCAATTTAACATAGGTCCTTTAATAAACTTGGATGTGTAGAAAAAGGTGCATCATGACAATCATGAAATATTTGAACTTTGAATGGAAAGTCAGAAGATATGCATAATCAATTGTTACAACACAAAGGTCCATTCTACAAATGAAATTCTACTTGATACATCGATCCCCTCCTTGCATGCAAAAAATTCAAGATATGTGCATTAAAAGAGTGGTGTTTTAGTTCTTCTTTAATTTGATTGAGAAAATCAAAGTTTATTATAGAAAGGAGATTCCATAAAGGTCTCTCAATCAATGCATCAATGACCTTACTTTCCTTACCACCCAAGTACTTAATTTCAAAATCATACTCACTTCATAATTCAATCCAACACTTTTGCCTATTTTTAAGAAATGGTTGTGTGAAAATGTATTTTAGACTATGATGGTCTGTTTTGGATTCAAACTTAACCCCTAACAATAGATGTCTCCAATGCTTAAGTGCATGTATAATAAAAAAATTTATAGATCATGATTGGGATAATTAAATTCATCTTTCCTTAATATTTTGGATTCATATGCAACCACCCTACCATCCTATGAAAGAACACATCCTATCTGACTACCATTTGCATCACATGCAACCGTAAAAGGCTTTTCCATTTTTGGTATTTTCAAAACACAATTTTCAATGCATTTTTGTTTCAATGATTCAAATGATTTTTGAAAGGCATCACTCCACACAAATCCTACATTCTTTTAGTCAACTATGTGATGGGATTAGCTATCTTAGAGAAATCCTTAATATGTGCTCTTTTCTATTGCATCGATCCTATAAAACTTCTAGCATACCTTAGATTTTAAGGAACTAGCCAATCAACTATTGTTTTCACTATATCATGGTCTATATGCAATCCCTCTTTAGACATTACTCTTCTGAGATATACAAGTTTATCCTTAGCCAAGAAATTTTTTTTCTTCTTTCCATACAATTTGTGTTCTTTAAGAGTTTGCAAAGTATTTTTGATATGTCACGCATGTTCATCATCATCTTTAGAGTATACATAAATATCATCAATAAACAATAAGAGAAAAACATCTATATAATGATGAGAAATATTATTCATCAAGCACAATGTGGTAGGAGCATTTGTTAATCCAAAAGGTAAAATGGTTACTCATAGTGGCCATGACATTTTCCAAAAGCAGTCTTGGGTATGTCTTCTATTTTGATCCTAATTTAGTGATAACCGGATCTTAAGTCAATCCTAGTAAATACATCCCTCCACTTAATTGACCTAATAAATCATGTATGTGAGGGAGTGGGTGCTTATTTTTAATTGATCTTTTATTCAGCCCCCGATAGTCAATATATAATCTATAAGATCCATCTTTCTTCTTCTCAAATAAAGTAGGTGCTCCCCAAGCTGAAACAATAGGTCTTATCAAGCCTTTCTTCAAAAGATCATCTAATTGAATGTTAAGCTCCTTTACTTCATCTACGTTAAATCTAAAGTGTGCACTTGAATATGGTTTGCTCACCAGTTACAAGCCGATGGCATCATCAATCTACCTAGGTGGAGGCATACCAGGCAAGTCTTTTGGAAATACATCTACATATGCTTTCAAAATCTTTTCAACATAATTCAAAATATTTTCATCATTATCTTCCTCATGCAGACTCTTCACATACACTACAACTGTTGTACACCCATCATGAATACCTCTAATTATGCGCATATAAAAAACAAGAATAGGCTTAGGATTATGCACATCACCTAGAATGTGGATAAATTCACCATCTGGCCTTAACTTGATTGTTCTTTATTCGCAATCAATTTTTGAAAAATTTTAAACTAACCATTCCATTCCTTTAATTGCATCAGTCTATTTCATTTCAATCACATGGAAAATCCCAAGAAAGCACCTATCGAAGAAAGTAAATGCAAAGATTTCAATGTATCCTTTCATATAGTGTAGTCATCGGTTGGGCATCTCCTCAAGTCTTGTATTTGCATATTTAGGGGATCCCTATATTTTGTACCAATGTGAAAGATAGAAAACAATTCATAAACCCAAATCCATCAGAATTCTTATTTTATGCGTAGAAATCATACTGAAATCATAATTACAAAAGCCCTTGGGAAAGAGTTAGCCACTGTTGACAGCAGTATGGGCACCCAAGGACTGACTAGACAAGGAAGCCAGCGGAGAGAGTTAGAGCGAGGTGAAGGATTAAGTAGACAAAGCAGTCGACGCAAATCTGGAAGATAGGCCCTTCAAATTTTTCCAAATCAACCTCTTTATAACAGTGATTCTCATCACTAACAATCATTGTAAATACCATTTCATATTTTTGTAGCTCCATTTTGTGCAAGCCAAGGAGTCCTTGAGCTTGAGGAGCCTTAGAAGTATCTACATATCAATTTTCGTATTTTTTAGACTCTGTTTAAGCCCTCAAATTGGCCCTGGAACCTAATTTTTAACTAGGTCAGACACTAGGTCTGGACAGGGCCAAAACCTAGTCAAAAACTATAAATAGAGCTAGAGAGCTCATTTTTGAGGTTAGCTTGTAATAGTTTTGAACTTGTATGAGCTTTTTGGAACTAATCTAAGAACTCCATTCTTCTCACTCTTTGTCTTGCTGTGTGTGCACGTGTGTGTGTATGTGTGTGCATGTTAGTGTGCTTCTCACTCACGCACTTGTGCCTTCACTTGCTCGAGGTCATCATACCATCCTCATGTCTTCCCGGATTGACATTAAAGGAGGTGCTACTCATCACTGAGCTACACCAAATTTTGGCGCCGTTGCCCGGGGATCGAGCTTTGAGGACGAGCGTGTGATGGTAAGATGTAGATTTGGGACGTTGGCGTTGTAGGTAATTTCTTCACTTTTCTTATTTTTCTTTTCCTCACCTCATTACCATCATCACCATCATCATCATCACCATCTCCCACCTCCATCTCCATCATCGCAAAAATTTTCAGTTTTTGATCATATCACCTTCCCCACCTCATTTCCCTCATTCCACTTGTGAGAGAGAGCGAGAGAGCGATATTGTGTGCATTGTTTTTGCATGTTTGTTGAGTTTCTTGCAGGTTCCAGCAGCATCATCCCCTCGAGCACGTTGCGTAGGTACGGAAATGTGTAGAACTGTCTCGTAGTCACCAACTTCTGTCGATCGCGATTGACAGAAACTTTCATCTTTAGGTAAAACTAAGTGCACCACAGTAGTCTAGAGGCCTTGCACAGCACAGATCCACAAAAATTTTTGAAAAAAATTGCAAAATTTCAGTCCATCGCGATTGATAGCATCAATCGTGATTGACACTGTCCATCGCAACGGACAGCCAGTCCATCGCGATTGACAGACCCCGACGGACACGTGTCCATCGTGATTGACACCCATCAATCACGACCGATAGCTCAGTCCATCGCGATTGACACCAGTCCATCGCGATTGACACCAGTCCATCGCGATTGACACCAGTCCATCGCGATTGACACCAGTCCATCGCGATTGACACCAGTCCATCGCGATTGACACCAGTCCATCACGATTGACAACCCAGTCCCCAGTCCATCGCGATTGACAGCCATTTTCGGCCATTTCTTAGGGTTTATTAAATTGAGGAATTTGGCTAATTTTGGGCATAACTGTTGGGCTATAGAGCACATAAGGAGGCTATAGGCAAATAACCTGAGGAAAACTTGTTGCCCTGTTGGCCTGTTTGAACCCTGTTTTAATCCCTGAAGCCTGAACTGACATAACTTCCTCATACGAAATCCAATTGCTGTGATTCTTGTTTTGTTGGAAAGCTCGTTAGGAGTACAACCAAAACTTCCACTGGTTATGTGAAAATTAATATCAAGATTATTAGATAGGGTTTTTTGAAGTTGACCATACCCCGAGGTAGGAAAACTGAGGGATCCTTGGGATTGTTTTCCATAAAGGCAAAGGATAATTTGGTCTGTGAGCTACATGCATGAAAGTGGTCTATTGTGTCATTTGAATCCAAGTCTTGAGCTACCGTGGGACTTTTACAGGTCCAGTAAGGGCACTTGAGGGCATTCTAAGCAAGAGTAAGTGCAAGCTTGGGAACACGCGTCCTGGGCACACCAGGGCAACAACACAAAGAAAGAAACTCAAGGTTGGAAAATCCTCAACACCCTCTATCAATTCCTAGCTTAGGCTAAGAACGATTAGTGCTAGGAGTAAGTCAGGGTGGCGATAGGCATTTGTCAAGTTGAAGACTACCTATGCACTCAAGTTCAAGATTAAACCTAACCTCTTCGTGATGCGATAACCTTAAAGGAAAGAATCTAACGTGGAACGATCAACTTACAGTGCGAAAATTAACTCAAATATTCCCGACGACGTGATTTCTGACAAGAGCATAAACACGGTCACCACTAAAAGGAATCAAGTAACTGATACAAAAGAACTCAGCAACGAAGTTGTACTTGGCAATTTGGGCTATTTAATTAGGCTTATGAACCTTAGATCAGAGCAACATCTAGGGAGAGATAGACAAAGTCTTAGGTCTTCAGAGGCTAGTGTCAACCACACTGCTAGGTCTTGGGCCCAGCAGTTGAGCCACCACTCATACTACCCTAGCTCTGAGACCAGTGAATCAGAGATGTCTCAAGGCATGGACCGACCTACGGGAAGTTCAGGAGTGCCATACTTGCATAGGGTAGAAGGCCCGTATAAGACACAACTGGAATACCTTAGGACCAACCGATTAGGTGCTAGCATCTATGAGGACGGTCTAGGAAGATCCGTGGTCTAGATTAAAAACCCTGACCAATCCATAGGACTAGAGCACCCAGCTGTCAAGTTTGAAAACGGAGCATACTTGGACAAAGAAGGAACCATATACGTAGTCACCAGTCACCCAGATAGGACAGACGAATTCGGGAATGTGATCCCTGAGACGGACATAGATGACCTGGAGCAAGGAAACATGGGCAAAGAGCCCAGGACCCCTCGAGGGAAATCTGTTCTTACTAGAATCCTCAATCCCGAGTGGGTTCCCCAGGACAAGAAGAGCATAGATCTGCTTCTGAACCGAGAGACTGACGAAGCCTTTTGGAGGTATAAATCTGATCGGCCAATTGATATAGGAACAATCATGATCTATGAGTTTAAAGATCCAGATAGCCCAGGCAGAGTGACCTATCTAGATCACGCTTCATAAAGGATCTTTGTGGTTACAGAACATGATAGACATGCTTACACTAGGATGGGTGAGTTTATTTTCCCCCAACCAAAATCTAACGTGTCCTCTGGCCACCCGGGAGCTGGAACGTCCCATGCTCATGGAGTTCAGAGAGACATAAAGAGAGACAGACCTGAGATAAGCTTTGCCAACTCCTTGGGAAGAGGAAGAACGAGAACGGAAACAAATAGAGTGGAACTTGAGGGACATAGAGCCCCAGGGAACCGAAGAAATGCGGATGAATTCCCTCTACCAAGACCAAGAGAGCACACGAGGACCCTGAGACGGACCCAACTCGTTAAGTCCATGAAAAACTACTTCGATGGCACTGGAGATCCCTACGATCATGTGGCTGAGTTTAGGCAAGTCTTGAGAGCTGAACAAGTGGAAGATCTGTTCACGCAATACAATGCCTTTGGTCTAACCCTTAGGAACACTTCCCTGACATGGTTTCAGCCACTAAACGAGAGGCAGTTCAAGAGCATAGACCAACTCCTAGAGGCTTTCATTATTGAATTCTCTAAGAGTGGCATAAGACATAATACCTCCTCGCTGATTCACAGCTTCAAGCAAACCCCTCAAGAGACCGTGAGACTTGCAGGAAGAAGATTTAGGCAATATCTAAAGAGATGTCCCATCCCTGAGTTACCCACACCTGCCAAACAAGTGGCTCTGTTCCTGGATGGATTGCTAAGTACCAAATTGAGGTCATATGTGTACTTGAAGGACCCTAGGACCATAGAAGAGTGTGTACGCATGTGCATTGACATCGAGGATAACCTAGGGGAGGAGTTAGAGCTTTCCAAGATATACAAAGATTTAGATAGTGCCTCTAGCCTCTCTTCCATGCAATCCACATCAATTGAGGAACTTGCAGAGAAAGTAGCTCAGAAATTAGGTGTCACTAGCAAACAGATGCCAAGGTTTGCCCCTGTGAAAAGATGCTATACTTGTGGGGGTGACCACATGGCGAACGTATGTCCCATTATGGCTCAACCCCAAGTAAATCCTAGTAGCCAGTACTGCACTATAGAACGGAGGTACACCAATCACACCGCGCAAGATTGCCCCTACAATAAGCAAACTGTTAGGCAGACGTACCCACAACCATACCCTCAACAAGGAAGATACCAGAACCACTACCCACCTCAGCAGTATGCGAGGCCTCAACAAACCTACCAACCCTACCAAAACCAACAAAGGCCTCAACCTGTGCTAGCACAACAACCCCCTGCTCCAGCTAATGTGATTCCGGTAAAGTATGCTGCTACAGAAGAAAACCTGAATAGAGCTATAGTCCCTGTAACACCAGTGCTTTCAAAAAGTGATCCCAGTGACCATAGTTTCGATTCTACACATGTTGATAGCCCCCAGGCCTACTACATGCAGTCTCCTGAACATGGTGAGTCCTACTATAGCGAAGAGCCAAATGAACCTAGTTGGGAGTCAGATTACACAAACGTCATGTACGCAAACCCCAACCCTAGACCTTAACCTAGGCAAGTAAGACCTCCATTCCCTAGAGGACCATGCTACAGATGTCAAGGAGATCATCTCATTCGTGATTGTCCCGTGCCTCCACCTACACAACCCCAGTCAGTGACGATCCAGGGCTTTTGCCAAGACTGTGGAAAGGAGCATCTCTTACGAGATTGCCCAAAGAACCCCAATAATATGCCAAAAATCACTCCTATCAACATTATTGGGTTAGTTGTAGACTCCACAGGGAGTGTGACTTCCACTGCACCAGTACAAGTAATCACTAGAGCCCAACCCTTGCAACAGAACCAAAGTGTGGGCCAGGAAAAGAGCCTAGATGTTAGTGAAACGGAGAGCATGACAAAGAAGAGGACTAGAGCTTGGAGAGATAGTCGTGAAAGAATGAAAAGGCAATGGGCAAAAAAGATGAGTGAACTCGAGGAAAGCCTCAAAGAAACAAAGGCCTATGATAACAAAGAAACCACCAAGAAAATTGTGGTAGCTCTGGAAGAAGGAGAGGAGAGATGCACGTACATAGGCCATGACCTGACAGAAGACGAAGAGCACGAATTGATAGCCTTGCTAAGAGAATACAGAGATGTGTTCGCTTGGAGTTACAAGGATTTGAAGGGTGTTGATCCAGACATATGCTCACACACTATCCCCATGACCTCAGATGCTAGGCCCTCTAAGCAAAAGCCATATACATATAATGATAATTATGCTGCCAAGATCAAAGAAGAGATAGATAGGCTGGTTGAAGCTGGATTTATCTATGAAATTGAGCACACTGAGTGGGTATCCCCCATCGTAGTGGTGCCCAAGAAAAACGGAAAGTTGCGTGTGTGCATTAACTTGAAGAAGGTTAATGCAGCCACAATTCGAGATAACTATCCGCTTCCTATCACAGAGCATCTCTTAGAAAGAGTAGCAGGCAAGGAAGTGTACAGCTTCCTTGATGGATTTTCAGGCTACAATCAAATAGCCATAGCTCCAGAAGATCAGCATAAGACGGCATTTGCCACTGAATGGGGCATATTTGCCTTTAGAGTAATGCCATTTGGACTTACCAATGCACCAGCAACCTTCCAGAGGCTGATGTGCCATGTATTTAAAGAATTCCTGAGGAAGAACTTAGAAGTCTATGTTGATGATCTTTGTGCTCATTCCAACATCAGGCAAACCCATATTCCTGAACTCAGACAAATCTTTGACAAATGTAGAGAATATCAAGTCTGTCTAAACCCAGAAAAGTGCGTTTTTATGGTCAGGCAAGGCAAGATTCTAGGACACATAGTGTCAAAGAATGGCATATCCACTGATGAAGAGAAAGTGAGAGCCATAGCGGAGCTACCTAGGCCAAAGAATGTCAAGGAAGTACAAGCTTTCATGGGGCATTGTGGTTACTACCGACGGTTTATACACATGTATGCCATCATAGCAAAGCCTCTGTATGGACTTTTGACTAACTTTGAGTGGACTAATGAATGTGAGAATTCTTTCAATAAGCTTAAACGGCGATTATGTTCAACACCAATCTTGACCACACCAGATTGGAATAAACCTTTCCATGTTCATGTTGATGCATCCAATTATGCTATTGGATGTGTACTCGCGCAGCCTACCGGTGAAGGTAATATGGATCTTCCAATTGCCTACGCTAGTCGACAGTTGAATGCGGCTGAACAAAATTATACCACTACTGAGAGAGAAGGACTAGGCATGGTATATGCAGTTAAAAAGTTTAGACATTATTTGCTTGCAAATAAGTTTAAATTTTTTACTGATCATCAGGCACTGCTATATCTCGTGAACAAGCCATGCAATACAGGTAGATTAGTAAGATGGTTTCTCTTACTAATGGAATACGACTTTGAGTTTGTGGTAAGGAAAGGTAGGACTCACTTGAGAGCAGACCATCTCTCTAGACTCACATCTGGAGAAGCTCCATAGGGAGTGTCAGATGACCTTCCTGATGCTTACTTGTTTAATTTGGAAGTGGTGCCACAGTGGGCTAAGCCACTAGTGCCAGTATTGACATACGGGCCTAACCATCCAGTAATAAACACACAGGATAGAGAGGTAGTAAAAGCCCAAAAATATCACATCATGGCAGGAAGTATGTACAAGCACACAGATCAAGGGATCTTGGCTTGTTGTGTGGAAGAGGATGAGTACGCTAAATGGTTGCAATTAGCACATGTAGGTGCATTAGAGCAACACTACTCAAAACAATGAACCGTACAGACACTAAGGAGACTCGGAGTGCATTGGCCTACTATGGAGGCTGATGTCCAAAAATTGTGCAAGGAATGCCCAATCTGTTGTACTAAACCACCTGTGGAACATGCCACTCTTTATCAAGTGTCCATAGTACCAGATTGGAGTGAACCACTAGTATCCTTCCTGAGGACGAAAACATTCCCTCCAGACATGACTCTGGCTAGGAAAAGGAGTTTAGAACACGAAGCCCAGGATTACTCACTCATTGGTGATAATCTATACAAGCGTGGTAAAGATGGTTACCTGAGACTATGTGTCCATGAGAGTGAATATCTTAAGATATTGGAAACTGCTCATCAAGGTGTAGCAGGAGGACACTTTGGACCGGATCGGATGATCAAGGCAATACTATTTGCGGGCTTCTCGTGGCCGACCCTTCACATGGATGCACATACCTATGTGAAACGATGTGATGTCTGCCAGAGAACTCAGTATCCTATACGTAAAGATGAGATGCCATTGAAACCTATGATGGGTGGACGTGCATTCTCTAAGTGGGGAATAGACTTCATAGGTCCTATTAATCCCCCAGCTAAGGGTTCCCATGCAGAATATATCATTGTTGCGACAGACTATCTAACAAAGTGGGTAGAAGTAAAAGCCACAACGAAGAACGATGCTCAAACAACAGCTAAATTCTTGTTTGAGAGTGTATTCACAAGACCTATAGAGCTAGTCAGTGATAGAGGCACCCACTTCTTGAATGAAGTTATTGAAAATCTGCTCCAAGAATTCTTGGTAGTACATAAGAAGTGTGCCCCCTATCACCCTCAAGCAAATGGCCAGGCTGAGAGCACCAATAAGATCTTATGCAATGTACTGACGAAATTAGTGAACAATAAACGCTCTGATTGGGACAAACAGCTTCACCATGCTGTTTGGGCATACCAAGTCGCCTACAAAACGGTACTCCAAGCCACCCCCTTTCAGATGGTATTCGGCCAAAATGCAGTGCTACCGTTGGACTTCTTAATACCTACATTGAAAGTAGCACAAGAGTATGAATGGACGGGTCATGAACTCTCCTCAAGACTTTTTGACCTTGAACGATTAGGAGAAACAAGACTAAGGGCGGCTACAGGGATATATGTAGCTAAGAAATGACAAAAGGCCTACTTTGATGCCCACGTTAAGGATAAAGGTTTGAAGGCAGGCGACCTAGTACTAGTATACACGTTGAAACAACATGCGAGGAAACTAGAGAAGAGAGGCTATGGACCCATGATCATTAATAGAATCTCAGCAAGTGGAGCAGTGCAGCTAGCCACATTAGAAGGCGATGTTCTCCCAAGCTACATAAGCGGATGCAGAGTCAAGTTATATCAGGAACCTCTCACTGAGGAAATGCTAAGTCGACTCAATATTGCCAAGAAACGCAAAGAAGAAGAAAAGCGAATTCGAGAAGAAGCTCAAGCAGAAGCTTTAGAGCGCATACGGAGAATGAAATTAAGAAGACAAGGTAGAGAGCAACCTAGGCCAGATGCCGATGCAGATCAAGGATATCACATGGCTATGTGTGAAGTTTCAGGTATCAGCTCCCATAGGATAATTGATCGACGTCCTTTTATAACCTTAGATATAGGACAAGGAAAGGGTGCAAGGACTGTAAGAGCCTTGATTGACTCAGATGCAACCACTAGTGCGGTTAAATTGTCTTACTGTCAAGAGTTGAAAGTAACTGTCAATCCTATTGAAGCGTATCTCATAGGATTGGGAGGTGTGGAAACCCCTTGCATGGGCGAGGTGGAACTTCCCCTCTATGTTCAAGACGAAGTAACGACAGTCAAGGTACTAGTGTGTCAAGATGAGGACCTCACTGAGCCTCTTATCTTGGGTCAGGACTGGATCTATGATCATGCAGCCAACCTAAACCTAAGAAGTGGACTTCTTCAGGTATGGGTAAATCATAGTCGAATTACAGTTGAATTGGAAAATGAGGCACTCAAGGAACTAGTTAAGGCACGAACTCCTGGTCCTTCCAGGGGCGCACATGAAGTTGACAATGCTATTCTTGTCCAAAACTGTATGATGCAAAAAGAGGATTGTCTCAACAACAGAGTCAAGGATAAGAAGGCACTCCCTTCTGTTCCAAAGGCCAGAGGCATGCAGCACCCAAAGGCAGATCGAATACAGAAGAAGCAGAACACTACTTATACTGGAGGCCAAAAAAAGGAGCAAAGCAGATTGTTTCAGCAATTGAAACAAGTATGGAGGCGAAAAGGCGAACACCCTGTTCCGACCAGGCCAACACCATGGCCAAAATCTCGTATTAGTAATCAACAACACGACACTAATAAGAAGTCCTTCATAAATTCTTCTGCGAAAGTGAAGTCTATTTGGGTACCCAAGAAGTCAATGAAGGCCAGCCCACAATCACGACAAATCTGGGTGCCTAAGGCTTGCTTGCAGGCTCAAATAGCTACACCAAGGCCAAACCCTGTACAACATGTTTCACTCACGCGAACATCTGAGGCCCAATCTTACACATCATGCACTAATACGTTTTCTTCCATGAGCACAAGTAGAATCACTTGTAAATGGGTCCCTAAAAAGCCCCATTTTTCAAGTAAATACCCTATCACACTCTCCAGAGCCTCCACAAAGTCAAAATCAAAACCTATCCATTGCATTTGGCAACCTAAAACTTGTAATAAACCCCCGGACCCCAATTGTAAATCCATGTCCACCTACTAACTACGTCACTCTCACACTACATCATTCTGCTTAGTTCTTAGGTCTACCCAATTCCTAACTACACACACAAGCACCGAGCACTTACTAACCCCCTAACCTCTCCCGAACCTCATGTTAATGTTGTAACATGGACACAGTGTCATTTTTGTGTCCATTGCAATGTTAACATCTATTCATATATTCTCACAGAACCAGCTGCGAAGTTTTCAACATGGCTGAGGCGGCAGGAACTAGCTCTCAAACAAAAACGAGCCAGCAAGTGGTGGACTTAGACAGTTTACCCGTTTTGCCTGAGACAAATGAAAGACCAGAAGAATTGCAAGCCATCAAAATCATACCTATTGCGGACCCTCCTAGTGGCCATACCATGCCCGTCGGAAAAGCTTCCCACTGGTTTGGTGAAGTGGCAGGATCCTTGGGAGAGGGAACATATCTATGGGAATCAGAGTTGGACTTCAATGGGAAGCAAGGTAAATACCATTTCTTTACAAGAGAATTCGAGAAGTTACAAAATGCAGAAGGTCTACGTTCGATATGGGAGAAGGCAGGATTGGATGCATATTTCAGTGCACGGCTCCCAAAGCCTGACTTCATGCGATGCTACTATCTCATCAACACCTTGACTCCAAACAAGAACCCAAAGGGCGCAAGCTCATTTGTGATTCCATCTCTGACAAAAGGGAATGAGCTCAAAAGGTTTAGGTTATCCAACAACTTGGTAGGGGAGGCCCTAGATATGCGCGGAATGCATATTCCTACAGAGAAGGAAACCCTCGTGCCGGATTACATGAAGAATCGAAGCCTCACCAAACTCAAGGACATGGTTTCCATGACGCCTAATATTGCAATACACCTTCGCATGTGCATGCAACACTTTGCTTTTCCTGCACAAGATAGATTCACCATGCCGCCCAAAAAGATTTGGTTTAGTTTGTATCTGGCAGAAACACAGAGCCTCACCATCAACTTACCCCACTGGATAATTGATCAGATACACCTAGCTCATAAACGATGGCCGCGAAAACAGGTTTTATATGGATGTTGTGCTTTGACTAGAATAATTTATAGGTGTTTGGCTTATGACATCCCTATTCAACGGGCCCTAATGTGGAATCGGGTAGAGCAGTTTAGAGGCAGGACATCCACTGGACCCCCTTCTAAGAAGATGAGAGGTACTGTCCAAGTCCCTTGTGCTCAACCACGTGGAGCCACCCTAACACTAGACGTCACCCCTCCACCCCGAAGAGTCCGACCATTCACACTCTGACTTCCAAGACGCAGCACCGATGGTCCTAACTTGATATTCCCTCCCATCCCAACCGATCTTGAATTTCCCAGTGGTGCACCTTTGGAAGAACTCACGAATGAAGACTTTGAACAATTATTACAAGATGTAGAGCTGGAGGCAGAAGAGGCACAACAAGCGGAAAATGTGCAAACGTAGGCAACAACCTCCCAAGTACCTGTCACCACAGTTGAAGTGGATGAAGAGGATGATGAAGATGAAGAACAGGAGGAAGATGAGGAGGATTATGATCAAGAGCATCATGATGAGCAACAAGAAGTGACAGAACTTGTAGGTGCACCTGCATATACAACTCGACAACAAAGGTTATACGACACAATCAAAGCAGTACAAGAAAGGCATCAACTCTCTCTTGTATCAGGTCAAGCTTTGATGCAAGAAATGCTGTCAGATGAGGGGGTGGACCAACATTTCATTGACACCCTCAAATTAGTGTCAGAAGCTTTAGGAGTTCCGGAGGCTGTCCATACTACAGTCCGCCAGTCCGTGAGGTATGACAAACGCAGAGTTGACACATTACCACGAGCAGGTAAGACTATTAGGATACCGGTCACAGAACAAGACATACCCATTGAAACCACAGCTACCCCCACCACCACCATTGACCTATCTGCTGAAACCTTCGTTCAGACATCACCCATCTCACCCCAGCATCCCCCATCACCACCTTCTCCACCCACACCACCACCTCCCACCATGGAAGAAACGACAGTCATCACCTCTACCTTCACTTATAACCCATCCTCATTCACATCATTCTCATTTCGAGAACCCACCTCACAAGACACCCTCTTCTCTTTCGTCACCAATCCCTTGTACACTTCAACCCTTCTATCCTCCGAACCCATAACTGGCCATCCCATAATCCCAAGTGTGGTTGGAAACCCGGCACCCACAGAAGGCACCCTATGTTTCCCAGCCTATCCCCCAATACGGGTACCTCCATTCCATGACCCTCACTTCCCATCTGGCCCCTACACCTCTTTCAACCAAACCTCACCACCCCAATACCCGTCCTTTGTGGAGTAGTTCATCCGCTCTCCAATATTTCAAGGCACATTTCCCCGATGTTCGCAATGACATCAATTTACACGAACACCACACTCACTTCACCTACCATACCCACCTACATGGTAGCCCCTATACACACCACTTTGTCTGACCCAATGGACATTTCTCCCACCACAGCACCTCTCCCCACAATTCCACCCTCTCCCCCTCCACTACCCCCCACCTCACCACTCACCACATCAGTGGCACACACAACATTCACTACCTCCCTCCCCAATCCCACCTCCCTTGCATTTCAAACTTTTCCCCTTGCATCTTGTAATGTAAATAGCACGTTCAATACATTACTTCAGTGTGCACATCAACTACATTGCAAGAATACTATCATTTGGAAGAATGCACTACTGCCCTCCAGGCAGAATCTCAGCGTCTGCAAGCTAAAGTCAACACTCTTGAAGCTGATTACCAAACGCTCCTAGCCGAGCATACCACCTTACAGCAGGCTCACTTGGAATTGCAATCAAAGACATCGACAGTAGATGATCAAGCAGTCAAGGAACTAGAAACAGTGCTCCAAGCGCAAATGATATCTAATGCTACACTTAGACGCAACCTTGGGCTATTAAGGAAGCATATGGCAGGAGCACTAGAAGAGAGCAAGAGGCTTCAGCAACAAAACCAAGACAACTTTGAAGCGGCTATGGAAGGAACTGCAGGAGCAACCATTAGCCCTACCAAGTATAGAGCAGTCCCATCGGAAGACATTCGCATCTTACACGAGGAGCATGCAAATTTCTTGGAGTCATATGAAAAGTTAGAGACTGAATGTGCGGATCTAAGGAAGCAGATAGCCAGTGCCCCCACAGCTCAACAGGAACCAATAATCTTGCAACCCTCTACAGAAGAATTAGAGACCCTCCGAAAACAGGTGACCGAACTCCAAGCACGTCTCTTACCATATGAAAGGCCACCCTCGCCCACTGAAGAACAAGAACCTGAAACAGTAGTGGAAATCCCCATCGATGACAGCTATGAAGAGCCGTACGAGCCAATGCCAACACCCGGTGGTCGGACTACAGAGGAAAGACAGGACACTTTAGAAATTCAAGTTCCAGATCGGGTCAAAAGGGTCGAGAAAGTGGGTAAGACACATGATGATCGCGTTGCCGTGCAAGTGCAATCTCTCACAAATCTGTAAGAAACTGTCCTTTGGTCTTCTTACTTTCAGAACTTATCCCACCAACGGTTAATCACAACATTAGAGTCGCAATACATGCCTTATTTTGTCTTGCTACATGATTATAATGTAGAAGTTAAAAGACATATAGGGAAGGAGCCCACCTTTGCCACTCAGTTTGAGCCAGATGACTTACCGACAGATGCGCGTGTTGGCTCGATCTTCCAACCTAATTGGCGTGCATGCCTACTAACCGATTACCCTGAGATGATGCGCACCTGGGCAACCATGCCACTGTATATCAAGTATAATCCATGTTATTGCCCAATGGTACATTGCAGATCATGGCAAGCATTTGCGATCAAGGTATGCAACAATAAAGAATGCTCGGCTTGGGTTAACTATCCATATTTTGCTCCACCTCGAGGGACCCCAACCGTAGCCTACATGATATCAACAATTCGGCACTGGTCTACACGTCTAAATAATGTACCCGACATAGAAGCGAAAATGTGTATGAAAATATTTGAGCTCATGACCATTGTCTTCAAAACCTTTCGGAAGGTACAAGCTCCATACATCTCTGCCCCTGGATTCTCTCAAGGTAACACGGATTTAGTCTACGACATGAGCCAGACTCCCTCCGTCACTATAATCTTTGCGTGGCATGCACGGATAAAGTACTTACCCGCATGCTTCAAGCAGACATTTGAGGAAATGTTCTCTACGGGATTTTGGGAATATCATTCAGAAATTTTCATTCCCAGACCCACACATTTGCTACATCTATTCGCAGTAAAACAAGCGATCCATGCAGATTAGTTACGTCTGCCACATCCGGACATTCCAGGACCAATTGATTGGGATCGTATGATGACAGATTTGGCCAGAGGGCTACACATACAAGAACATCAGCTTGCCACTCAGGTTGTGGAATATTACATCCAACACTCCCACCAACAAGGGTCTGTCAGGGACGACAGACGCGAGAGAGGGGGGGTGTTGAGAGCAGTATGGGCACCCAAGGACTGACTAGACAAGGAAGCCAGCGGAGAGAGTCGGAGCGAGGTGAAGGATTAAGTAGACAAAGCAGTCGACGCAAATCTGGCAGATAGGCCCTTCAAAATTTTCCAAATCAACCTCTTTATAACAGTGATTCTCATCACTAACAATCATTGTAAATACCATTTCATATTTTTGTAGCTCCATTTTGTGCAAGCCAAGGAGTCCTTGAGCTTGAGGAGCCTTAGAAGTACCTACATATCAATTTTCGTATTTTTTAGACTCTGTTTAAGCCCTCAAATTGGCCCTGGAACCTAATTTTTAACTAGGCCGGACACTAGGTCTGGACAGGGCCAAAACCTAGTCAAAAACTATAAATAGAGCTAGAGAGCTCATTTTTGAGGTTAGCTTGTAATAGTTTTGAACTTGTATGAGCTTTTTGGAAGAAATCTAAGAACTCCATTCTTCTCACTCTTTGTCTTGCTGTGTGTGCGCGTGTGTGTGTATGTGTGTGCATGTTAGTGTGCTTCTCACTCACGCACTTGTGCCTTCACTTGCTCGAGGTCATCATACCATCCTCATGTCTTCCCGGATTGACATTAAAGGAGGTGCTACTCATCACTGAGCTACAGCCACCATGCAACGTAAAGTTGTGTTAGGGAACTTACCTTCATCTGCTTTTTCAATCGTTGCACCTTCCCTAATGATGTTTATCACCTTTCATTGTGTAAGCCAATAGATTGCCTTGTTCAAACATTCATATGTCTGATGCCCTTGATCCTCGCAATGAAAACACAAAATTAAGTCTTTCTACACACTTAATAAAATTAGGGTCTTGCTACCAATGGATGGGTTGACACCTCCTTTGATTTTCCATTCTTACATTGATTATTAGAAGATGAAGTCTTCTTTGAATTGCTCATGTTTTTCATGGGAGGTCTCTATGGCCTATGTTCCATCACAATGAATCTACTTTTATTTTCCTTCTACAAATTGAACTTCTCCATCTCTCAAAATTCTCAACCATCACAATAGTGTCAAGAAAAGAAACACAATGAGATATATTCACTTGATAGAAAACCTCTTCACAAAGCCCTTCATTAAACTTGCTCTTTAAAGCATCACCACTAGCCTACAATGCATATTTAGGAAGACGTAGGAACTTTTCTTTGTACTCATCAACAAACAAGCTATGCTAGTCACTCTCATGTTGTCAAAAATTGTAGAACTCCATCTTCTTCTCCATAGGTAGTGTGGGGAACACTAACGTTTTTTTTTTGCTTGCTCTCGAAATTGCTTCCATAGAGCTCGTCTATAACATTTTCACATCTACATGTATGACTTCCACCAAAACTTTTCAATTCCATGTAGGTGTAAGATCCCAACCTTTGCCTTGGACTTCGTACTGAATTGTCGAAGAAGAAATCCTCTAGCTCTTCAATCCATGTCTCCACATCTCCATGGCTCTTCTTCTCACCATCACAATCATTGAGTTCTTCCTTCTTGAAGACTTGGTTGAGGGCAAACTCACCCGCCTCCATATCGTCATAGCTCTATTTGTGGATTCCTCTAGGAACACTAGATGTTCTAGCACTTTCATCTACTTAATCATTTAGCTCCATGAACAAATTTGTTGCACCTTCTAGTTGCTTTCTACCTTTCTCTTTGTGTAATTATCTCCGAAGCTCTTGAATAAGCTCCTCTTGCTCATGGATCTTTTGTGCCACACCTCTCGTTGTTCCCAAAGAATCGATTATGCTTTGATACCACTTGTATCTCTTCCTCAATCACAAGCTATTCTCAATCACAAGTTTTTTATCACTCAAGCATAGTGGAAGAGAGAAAAATAGAACTTGGACAAGATAAGGGAAAATGCGATGTGGAAGAGTAAACAAGATATGACTCACAGAAAGAGAACTTATGGTATTATAGATTTGAATGAATCGATACAATAGCTTTGGAAAATAGCTTCTTGATGAAGCCTCCACCTCCAGACGACTGTGAGCTATCACAATGTCATTCACACTCACACTCTCAATCACACTCACACTCTCATTCTCACTCTCAATCACAAGGTAGTTCTCTTATTTTCGGCCTCCTCTTGCATGACCCAACAAATATCTTTTAGAATAGAGTTTATCATCCCCAAGGAAGTGCATGATCCACGAAATATAGAAAAAGTGGGCTCTCCCCATGTTGCATGCAAAAGGTTTTCAAAAGCATGCATTTCTAGTAGTCAAGTGCTTTCTTTAGCAAAATTGTCTCCAAAAATAGTAGGAAAGCAAAGAAATGACATATCCAAAGATATTCCTTAGTGTGGATGACAACATGTATACTTCAAAGTCTAGGATTTAAATACAAATAGAGAAGCCCACTTTTTTTTCTGAAAGCACCTAAAAGAAGAGCACTTTTTCAAGCCCTTAAACTTAAAAATAGCAAGGAATTAGCTTAAGCTTGTGAGATACAAAAATGTTCAACTCTTTGATCTAGAACAAGGTACTTAAAACATGATTCACAAAAACTTCACAAAGGATTTTATTCTCTTATGCATGCTCTACCTTGCTCTCATACAACATTTCTCTTAATTCTTTCATCTTCATGTTAAATTTTCAACTAGAAAACATGATGTGGATAAGGTTTAGAGAGAGAATAAAAAACTTGTCATCCCTAAATTTTTCCTACATGCATAAAATGACCTACTTATTCATTCTAAACATTATCCCCACAATGTAATTCGAAAAGCTTAATTTGAATTATTTCACTATCTAAGTAATCTCTCCCTCCTATCTAATACTATTTCATGTCCAATTTCAAAAGAGCAATCATCTTTCAACTTATAGCATTGGTGGATGTTACCCAAGCCTACAAGCTTGATATAATTTGATTTATGTTCATTTGTATTCATATGTGTAGACATATGGACACCTCTTATAAAAGAGTATATTTTATCTCTTGTAATTGTGAAAGAAAGAATGGCTTAAGTCATCCATGATGTAAAAAAGGAAATTTGTGGCTATAACTTCCTAAAACCACGAGTCCATCAGCTGAGAGAATATCTCCTAATTCTTAGCATCACTTTTAGGTGAAGTTATTTGAATTCAAATTCAAAACTACATCCAGAAGTAGCTATAAAAGGAGCAAGAAGGAAGTTGCCATTAGAGAGCTTGATTTGTGCCCACTTCATGTTCATTTGTAGAGATTGAAGAGCTTACTCCATATCTATATCATTCTACTCCCATTGTGCAAGTATTCATTGCCAATGCGGTGTAATTATATGTGAATCTATACATTCATCATTTACTTCTTCTCTATTTTATTCTTTGCTATACTCACTCAGAATAGTAACATCATAAGCACATATCTCGGGCTATACATAACCGTTTTAAGCATTTTAAAGTGCATTGGATTGGTCTAAGCCAATTTTATGCTCACAAAATTTCATGGTCACTGGAATTACTTTTTATGAGAAATTTATGTTTTTCTGCTCATTAGTCGAATCTCTGCAGAGCCCCAAAAATGGCGGGAGTGTTTCAGATTTTCATAAATCTTGTTCTGAGTGCTCAGTTGATCAATTGAAGTGTTTAAACTTGGCGTAGCAATCTATCTAAGTCTATTTACTATGTGCAAAAGGAATGTTTCTAATTCCTACTAGGTTGAGAGCACTGTTGATTTTTTCTAGTAGGTGTATGTACAAAAATAGCAAGTTTTTGAGAGCTAGTCATTTCGCAACTAGTCTATCTTGACTCAATCTTTTGAGATACCTGTTCCAAAACACTTGGGTGATTCTTTTGTGGATTTAGTAAGCTCAAAGGGTATACTAACCAAATCGGAAGTCTCAATTGGTTGATGTGAAGATGGTTGTAGCAACACCAACTCATCTTTGTATTGCATCCACCATCTCTCTTTTGTAGTGGTGTCAGAGCATAGTCAATCAACATGGGAGATGGATTTCCATCAAAAACTGAAAAATTGGGTAGAAACAACTATTGAGCATGGTCTCTAAGGATGGAGGCTTATCTTCAAGGGAGGAATCTATATGGATACACATATGGAGATTAAGCTATGCCAACCATGAGGAAGAAAGGGCGACCATTACAAGAAGAAGAGGAAAGACTTTCAAATTGGTGTTCAAAGGATGCACTTGCAAGGTCCTATATTCTAAAATCAATATCTGATTTTCTTTTACCTCATGTTAAGGGTTGCAAGACATCAAGATAGACTTGGAATGTACATGCTTCTTTCTTCTCCTGCAACACTCGAGCAAGGAAGAACCTGGAGTTCACAACAATGAAGAAAAACCCCAAGCAAAGTGTGACTGATTATGTCACAAAGATTAAGGAGATTTTAGATCAACTTGGAAGAATTGGAGAGGTAATTGAAGAGGAACAAATCATTAGACAAATCATAAATGGAATCAAAGCAGAGGACAAGTGGGAGTCCTTCACAACAACCATGGACTTGTACATGGATATGTATGTACCCGACCTCAACATACTCATGGGCCAACTCTTCACTCATGAAGCAAAGATTAGCAAAGGTGGTGAGTCCTCAAGACGTAATCAAACTTCAGCCTTATATTCTAATAAAACTAAGGTCAAGAAAAAGTCAAAGAATAATAAGAATGAAGATGAAGGTAGCTCTTTCCAAGCAAAATTTGCAGGTAGAGGAAGAGCTAGAGGAAGAGGTAGAGGTGGAAAGCAAGGCAAGGGGAGATTCCAATCATCTCAACCTTGCAATATATGTGGCTTATCAAATCATAATACTGAAGAATGTTTGAGGAACTCGAGGAAATCAAGAGGAAGAGGATTCAATAGATGTGGCTATGGATCAAATAGAGGTAGATACAATGGAGGCTACAACAACAACTATCAAAGTGGCCATAGAGGAAGAAGAGATTACAATAACTATGCAGAGGAACAAAGTCAAGAAGATTCATTATTAATTATGAATCTAACAATGAAGAAGGGTAAGGATGATTATCACATCTTTAAGGTTGATTCGAGATGCTCAAATCATGTAGCAGGAAATGTGGCTTTACATTCTTATTTGGAAGATCTTCACAAAAAACCGGAAGTGCAAACAGGAGATGATACAAAGCACTCGGTGGAGAAGATAGGTAATGTGAAAAAATCTGATGGGAATACGAACCTCTTAAGCAAAGTCTTGTATGTCCCTACAATTACCAAAAATTTAATAAGTGTTGGGCAGATTGTTGAAAAGGGATTGTAGGTTAGATTCAATAGATTTGGAGCATATGTTTAAGACCCAAGGCAAGGCTTTAGAAGGATTGCCTAAGGAGAAAAGACAGGAAGGCTTTTCACTTTTGAGGTCGAAGATATAAAGAACATAGCTTTATTTAGCTATCAATCTGAAACTCTCACAAAGTTGGAGATATGGCACAAAAGGCTTACTCACATTGGTTAAAGGACACTCAAAAAAATTTGTAGGGACCAAAGTGTACTTGGTTTACCTAATATCACAAGGCAACACATGATTTATAAGTGTGAAGCTCGTCAATTCGGCAAGGCTCATAGACAAACTTTCAATAGGAAGGGATATGTGTATCAAAATCTTTTTGATCTAGTGCACACAGATGTGTGGGGTCCTCATAAGGGGCCATCTATATCAGGCTCAAGATATTATGTTTCTTTCACATATGATTGTAGCAGGTGGACCATTCTGTTTCTCATGAAGCACAAGGGTGAAGGTTTTAATTGCTTTAAGAAGTATGTCGCTCTTTTTGAAAACCAAACAAGTAGGACTTTGAAAAGACTGAGATTAGATGGTGGAGGAGAATACTTCTCTTCTAAATTTGATGCCTACTTGCATGAGAGAGGCATTAAAAGGGAAAGCACTACAAGGTATACACCCGAACTCAATGGTGTAGCAGAGAGGAGAAAGAGAGCTATTGTTGAAGCCACAAGGTCCATGCTCAATGAAAAGGGATTTCCAAACTACCTATGGGCAGAGGTTGTGTCTACAGATACATATCTCATAAATAGACTTCCATCTAAGTCACTAGATGGAACCACTCCATATGAAGTGTGGAATGGAAGAAGAACTAGTCTAGAACATTGTAAAATCTTTGGATGCTTAGCCTATGCTCACATTCCTTCTCAAGTAAGAGAGAAATCGGATCCCAAGGCAAAGAAGTGCATATTTATTGGTTATGAACAAAACCAAAAAGGAAATAGATTGTACAATCCAACTAATAAAGGATTTTCTGTGAGTAGAGATGTAACTTTTTATGAGAAAAAATCATGGTTTAATGATGACAAGAAAGTGAAGTTTCCTTATGAGTTGGATGAAGATTTCCCATCACTTCAACCAAAGGAGCCAAAGGAAATTGAAGAAAGTGATTGAAAGATTGACCTGGAAAACTTGGAAAGACTAAAGCTATGGAAGAGAAAAGGTAAAGCAAAGATGAAAGATGCTACATATGGACCCAAAAGCTCACATTAACCACTTAGAAGTTCTTCAAGGGAGAAGAAGAAACCAGAGAGGTATGGTTATGATACTTCTTTGGTCACCAAGCACTCAATCTACATTGCAAAGGATTCAACCAATGAAGAAACTACCACATTTGAAGAAACACAAAGCAAGAAAGCTTGGAGATATGCAATGGATGAAGAAATGGAAGCCTTGAAGGAGAATGCCATTTGGGAGCTTGTACCTAACAAGCCATCTATGAAGGTAATTGGATCTCGATGGATATACAAAATCAAGAGGAATTCAGTTGGAAGTATAAATAGACATAAAGCAAGGTTACTTGCTAAAGGGTTATCTTCCTGCATCTAGAAATTGGAAGCTCTATCAACTTGATGTAAAGAATGCTTGCTTAAATGGATGGATTTCTAAGGAAGTGTATATGGCACAACCTCTTGGATATGAGGATGCACATCATCCTAACTATGTATGCAAATTAAATAAATCCTTGTATGGATTGAAGCAAGATCCAAGAGCTTGGAATTTCAGATTGGTGACTTATTTGCAGGACCAAGGATTCAAAGCTAGCAAAGTGGATACCTCTTTGTTCATAAAAAGGAATTGATCTAAAGTGATCTATCTATGTGTGTATGTTGATGATCTTGAAGGAATCAAATAGGTAAAGAATCAAATGAAGGAGGAGTTCAAAATAAGTGATTATCATTCCCTGTGTATTATCACAGGGAATGATCTTGAAGGAATCAAATAGGTAAAGAATCAAATGAAGGAGGAGTTCAAAATAAGTGGTATCTTGGACCACTCACTTATTTTCTTGGATTGGAGTTAATCTACACAGGTTCAGATATATACATCACACAAAGGAATTATGTGCATGACATGCTCATCAAGTTCAAGATGGAAAATTCCAAGTGTGTAGGTACACCTATGGAGCCAATTCAAAAGCTTAGTGCTTATGAAGGAGATCCAATTGAAGACATCACAAGCTATCAATGCTTGATTGGAAGTTTGAACTATGCATCACTCACAAGGGTGGATATATGCCATAATGTTAGCATATTGAGCCGGTTTATGCATAAGATGAGAAGAACACATATGGACGCAGCCAAGAGAGTCCTCAAGTACCTAAAGGGGGCCATGAATGAAGGTATATTTTATCCATTTACTTCAGATATTGAGCTAAAGGCCTACTTAGATGTAGATTGGTGTGGATCTAGAGATGATAGAAGAAGCACATCTGGGTATGTATCATTTGCAGGTTCAAAAATCATTTCTTGTTCATCCAAGAAGCAACCAATAGTGGCAATATCTTCTACTAAAGCCGAATATAGAGTTTTGGCTAATGCTATTGGGAAAGATGGATCAATACCCCAAGAGGATGAGTTTGTACTGCTATTCCCTGCTTTGTACCTATCCTCTTTCACTTCAGAGTTGTGTTGTAGGCCCCTTTAGCTTCCCAATGACACTAAATAAGTTCCTATGTACTTTGGAGATGATGCTTCAAACAATTGAATTAAAACAGATAACTTTGCAATTAGCTTGTGACCAAAAACTTGTTATTTGGGTCTTGACACATGTTGACTCTTTTGCTTAGTAGTCACAATACAGTAGCAATTAAGAAAATTCATTCTAGGTGAATCAAATTATCTTAGAGAGCTAATGATTCCAAGTGAAATCACTTAAAATGATTGACTATACACAAAGCAAGCGATTTAATAACTGAAGCCTTACCCCTGACTTTTTAGGAGCTACATGGAGAAGGACCAGTGAGAACTTCGAGGCGTTTTTCTCCCAATTCGCTAAATAACATTTCTATAAAGTTTGATAGCTTGTAGTAGACTTTGAGCAGGTTCCAAGAAGCTATAGATCATTGAAAATGGTGGAGAGATCACTGAGATATGAGCAATCAAAGTTCACTATACCTAGTGAACAAGACAGAGAAATGAATAGAGATACTGAATGATGTATATGTATTATGGAACATGATTTTACAAGATCATTGGCAAGGAAATGATGTCAAATGGTAGTGAGGTGAGTGAGCAATGAAGTGTGATACTCAACCTCTACAAATGATCAATGAATGGCTCTTAAAAAAGAATGTTTCTGGCCGTGACATTTCCAAGGACTTTTATAGGTACTTTCTTCAAATTTGAATTTGAAATTCAAATGATCTTCCACCTAAAAGCTCTTCCTCTAAATGAGGAGATATTCTCTCATGAGAAACTCGTATCATAAAATTCTCCTAACTCCATGAAATGAGTGGACTTATAAGATTCTCTTCATGTAAAGCACTTTTACATTGGGTAATCATCAAATGATTACATGGTAGTGTTCATATGCTCCATGAAATGGATGCACATATATTCTTAAATGTCTAGCCAAGTGTGGTGGCTTGAATTTGCACCAACAGCTCCCCCTCAAGGCAAACATCTTGGCTTGATCTTCTTCATTAATCCTCTTGAATGTCCTGCAATCCAATAATACTTTTAAACCTGTAAAGTTTAGTACCATCAAGTGCTTTGGTCAATAAGTCTACACATTGCATATTAGTGGATACATATGCCAATTGAATCTCCTTTCTCAATAACTTCTCCCTCACATAATGATAGTGAACTTCTATATGCTTGGTTCTTGCATGATAGATGGGATTGGCTGCAAGATGTAAAGAACTTGTATTGTTACCAAAGATCATAGGTGAGTGAGTGTGAAGTCCCAAATCTGAGTAAAGCAATCTAATCCATATGGCTTCTTGAATAGCATTGGCTAATCTCCTGTATTTAGCCTCTGTTGAAGATAAAGCAACAAGAGGTTGCTTCTTGGAAGACCATGAAATGGGCTTATCACCTACAAAAGAAAGATAACCACTACTCCTCTTGTCATCCTTACAACCTACCCAATCTGCATCTGAGTATAGCTTGATGTCCAAATCTGATGTGTATGGAAAGTATAATCTTTGATTTTGAGTACCCTTGAGATGCTTCAAAATCCTCTTTGCAGCTTCCAAGTGAGGTGCTCTAGGTTTGTGCATGAATTGACTTAAAACACTTACTCCATAAGCAATATCAATCCTTGTCAATGTTGCATAGTTTAGGCTTCCTTCTATGCTTTGATATCCTAAAATGTCTTCAAGAAAATCACCTTCATGAGCACTCAACTTTTGGTTTACCTCCATAGGAGTGCTAGCTATCTTAGCATTCTCCAAGTGGAACTTCTTCAACATGTCTTGCACATACTTTCTTTGAGTAATGTGAATTCCAAAATTTGTATAGACCAATTCAAGTCCAAGAAAATACTTTAGATGCCCTAGGTCACTGATTTTGAACTCTTGCATCATTTGATTCTTGATGTGTTTGATGCCATTGGCATCATTACCTGTAAGTATGATATCATCAACATACACACATAAGTATATCACCTCTGAATTACTTCTCTTGAAAAACAGAGAAGTATCTCCTTTGCTCATGATGAATCCTTGATCTTGAAGGTATGTAGTCAACCTATGGCTCCATGCCCTAGGTGCGTGCTTCAGTCCATAAAGAGCTTTGTTTGGTTTGCACACATAATTTACCTTGCTTGGGTCTTCATAGCCAGGAGGTTGTGCCATGTAAAACTCCTCTGAAATCCACCCATTGAGAAAAATATTTTTCACATCCAATTGATACATATTCCAATTCCTTGATGCAGCCACACTTGCTTCAATATTTGGTCCATTTCTTTATATACTTAGAAACTAAGATGCTTTATGCTTAAACCTTTTTTCTAGATAAAGATGCCTTCTTGGGTACTAGCTCCCAAGTATCATTCTCTTTGAGTGCTTCTATTTCTTCATCCATGGCTTCCTTCCATTCTGCCTTGGTCCTTGCTTCTTCATATGAAGTAGGTTCTTCAAATGATAAATCCTTAGCAAGATAAATGGAGTGCTTAGTAACTAAAGAAGTTTCATACCCATATCTGATTGGTTGCTTGCTTTGCCTTTGTGATCTTCTTAGAGCTTGGATGGATGATTCAGATAAGTCTTCTAACCTCTTCATCTTGGCCTTGTGTTAGAAGATGTATTTTTTGAAGCATTTTTGATGAAAAATAATTGTAAAATGCCAAAAACTTGTAAAAATATTTATACAACTGATGTAAAAATAAGGAAGAGTCTTCCTTATGTAGAATAGAATTTTATATAATTTTTCTAGAATTTTGGAAACTCCTAGATAGCATATTTTTAGCATAATAGAGGAAAGGACCAAAATTCAAGTGTGAAAAGGGACACTTGAAAATGTATATAAGACAATTTCCTCTATTATGAGGGGATTGGTTGATTATTTGTTTACATGCTATCCAAGTGAATAGAGAGAGAGTTTCCTGCTGAAAATCGTGTTTTCTCCTCTTTGTGTGGTTTCATTGATTTGTTGAGTCTATTCTTTGTGTATCCATGGAGATTTGTGAGCTTCTATTGTGTAATTCTGTTGAAGGTGTATGAAGAGAGCTGAATATTGATGTGTTGAGTGAGAAATTGATGAAGAATGGTGCTGGAGATGAAAATCGTCTGTTTTCACAGAATCGCGATTGTCTCGTGTGTATGGTACAGGTAATATTTTTGAATTTTGACTTAATAATTGTGTTCTGCTGAGAAAATAGCATGTATTAGACACCAAGATTGTGGAAAATGGTGGAGATTTGCTCTAGATAATCCAAACCCTAGAAATTCCTCTTCATTTTCACCATTCTCAGAAATCCAGCCATTATTCTCTTATTTCTTGGATTCTATCATCTAGAAGGGGCTGTGGTCTCTTGAATACTTCCAGGATTGACAAAATAAAGATATCTTGTTAATTCTTTATGCTAAATGATTGGAGAGGACAACTCCAAAGATCAATAACAAACATTTTTTGGCACCGTTGCCGGGGAGTATATCAAAAACTTCATTGAAGTTGGACCTTGCTGGATCTTCTATTGTTGATGGTAATAAACACATGGAAAAGGTAATACTCTTTAATCAAGAAATGTGAAATGCCAAAAACTTGTAAAAATATTTATACAACTGATGTAAAAATAAGGAAGAGTCTTCCTTATGTAGAATAGAATTTTATATAATTTTTCTAGAATTTTTGGAAACTCCTAGATAGCATATTTTTAGCATAATAGAGGAAAGGACCAAAATTCAAGTGTGAAAAGGAACACTTGAAAATGTATATAAGACAATTTCCTCTATTACGAGGGGATTGGTTGATTATTTGTTTACATGCTATCCAAGTGAATAGAGAGAGAGAGTTTCCTGCTGAAAATCGTGTTTTCTCCTCTTTGTGTGGTTTCATTGATTTGTTGAGTCTATTCTTTGTGTATCCATGGAGATTTGTGAGCTTCTATTGTGTAATTCTGTTGAAGGTGTATGAAGAGAGCTGAATATTGATGTGTTGAGTGAGAAATTGCTGAAGAATGGTGGTAGTAGATACACTCTCTGCTGACAAATAGTTAGGTAACCTTTCTTCATTAATCATTGATCTAGCTATTTCCACAATCAACCTATTTCTCATCTCTCCTACCCCGTTTTTCTCCGGGATACACCTTGTACTAATCTCCCTTTTGATTCCTCTATCTTGCAAGAATGCATCAAATTCATTTGAGAATTACTCACCTCCTCCATCTGACCTTAGTCTCTTTAGACTTCCTCCTCTTTGGTTTTCCACAAGTGCCAGATACTTCTTAAAGCAATTGAACACTTCATCTTTATGTTTCATAAAGTATAAGATAGTCCACCTACTGAAATCATCAATGAAAGACACATAGTACCTTGAGCTAGAAATTGATGGGCCCTTGCTTGGTCCCCACACATCTGTGTGGACAAGCTCCAAGTAATCCTCATGCATAT